>JAQFYM010003663.1:0-17849 GCA_034694785.1 Agrenia bidenticulata | reverse complement strand
TAAAAAATCTGAATATGTAAGATCATGCTTGTAGTAGTGTATTCTGTAGCATTGCGCATATGTTCATGCACGTAAATATGAATTTTTTGATTTTTTAGTTATTGATTTCCTTAATTCTGCCCTAGTTAAACTTTTTTTTGGCGAGTTGTTCACCCGTCTTTTTTTTTTTAAAATTGTCGACTGTTCCGTCAACATTCATTTGATTTATGTAAAAAAAATCATTAACGCGCAAAGGTATAAGATATTTTTAATAAGCAAATAAAACATTTAGAAAGGTCAAAGTTAATACTTTGTATAGAAAAGAAAGCATTAATTATTTAGGTCAAAATATTGCAAATTTTTTATTATATTCTAATTGTAGTAAAACAACAACAAGGTCAATGCAAAACAAACACCGACAAGTAATGATGCTGCTATGCTTATTTTACTTTATATAATTAGTCTTGATTTTTTTAAAATATTTTAACGTACAGATCTGTATAAAAAAACATATTGTAAAAACGCGCCATACACAAAGCTTAAGGCGTGTCTTTTATGTCAAAAGAACAAGTTTTTTTGGAAACAGTGCCCTTGAAAAAAAAAGTTCCTTTGGTTGCGTTTTATTTTGGGTGAAGCAGGTGTGAAAGATGTAAATTTGTGTTCTAAACTGCCCATACAAAAAAATAAAAACCAAAGGAACTATTTCTTAAAGAGGAACTGTTCCTAAAAAAATCGTTCCGTTGACAGTAAAGACACGCCCTTAGTTTTGGGATTTTGCTATGCTTCGAGGGGGCATCTGCCAAAAAAAACTCCCCCCGACACCCAATTTTGTTAGTCCGCCCCTGAATTGGTTTCCTTTTTAGCTTTTCAATTTATTATATAAATTAACTACGATCCTTTTGAGGTATGTAATTACACTATTTAAGAGACAATTTTCGTTTAGATAATCTATATTGGAAATACATATTTTTTTTTCTTTTATTGCCACTTTATTAACTTATAATTTCAAAATAATGCCATATGGGAAAAATATATTTGGCATGCATTTTCGGTATCAATTTTTTTTTACTAACTAAACCCTTGTTGTATACATAACCCTGACCCTAGTCCGAACCTCTGTCATAAATAAAATTTTTCTTGCTTAGATTTTTTTATCCATATTTTTTTATCTTTTTATCTTTTTATCTTTTTTTTGGCCTTGGACGAGTTACGCGTGAAATTTTTTTTTGTCCTTTAGGACACGTTCAGTTCCAGCCAAACATTTCTTCAAATTCTTTCTCTTTTCAGAAATTTTTTTTTACGAATTTTTTCAATTTTGGACATGTATTTTTGGACCTTTTTTGTTTTGAACCTATTATTTTTTAAACGTATTTTTTCAGACCTATATTTTTTTGGACCTCTTTTTTTTTGGACTTCTTATTTTTTTGGTCCTCTTTTTTTTGGTCCTCTTTTTTTCGGTTTTTTTGTCTATCCACCATTAATTAAATACTTTTGTCAAGTACCAATGACAAACTGCCGCTTTATAATAGAATAATTCTTTATGACATGACTTTATTGCTCTTTCCATTAATTAAAATTAACATGCTTCATGAAAACGTTGCTTATGTCAAAATTAATGCAATAGAAATACAACAAAGTCAAAAAATCACCATTTAAACATATTTTATATGCAGATTATCATTAATTATTTTACCAGATGCCTTGCAGGCAGGGCATCCATAGAAGGGGAATTCGGGGGGGGGGGGGGGGGGGGGGGTCGGGGGATTACACCCTGGGCCCGCTTATAAACATCGCCCAACTTTTGTACATTTTGAAAATTTTATGAACAATGTAAGTTTGGAAAAAGGTTTTAGTATTAGTCTGGCATAAATGCTGTCAATGCGTAGATTAATTTTGCAAAGACTAGTAAATGGCACGTTATTGTTTTTCGAGGCCCTCGATTGTTTGTAGGGTGCTTGTAATATCACAAACTTTTTCAAGTATTTTTTGCGTTGCGGAGAGACACGAGTGTAGTTTTTTCACTATAAATACGTTGCATTAACACTGACAATTTAATTGCAATATTTGGTTTTTTACTAATATACGTGTTAATCTAATCATGGTAAACTCACGTGCTTTATATTAGAAAAAAATAAAAAAATAATATGACAGTCTTCTGAAAGCATTATTGACAATTTTTGTAACAAAAAATTTAACTTGGAAAAAAGGCTTTTATTATAATTTTAATACGACAAACTTAACAGGTTTTTTTGTTGCTATTGGACAAGGCTTACTGCTACGTTTTTTTACGCTTGGAGTGTTTTTTTGCTGTATTAGATGCTGTTTTAAAAATGCTACAGTGCTTGTTTTTACCCTTTTAATGGAAACAAAACTTTCATATTGTTTTTTACGTAAAAAAACGTTGCATTCTGTGGTACGTACAGTTTATTGATACGTAAAATACTTTTTTTATGTTTTTTGTTGTCTACGCGCAAACATAAAAATCTATTTGAGTACATTTGGATTCACTGAATGCTGATGTGCTGACAAACAATAAAACGTAAAACTGTAATATCAATGCAGCAATATGCAAGCACTAGTTTTTTTTTGACTTCAATTATTAAATTTTTTTCAACTAATAAAATAAATGTATATAAAAACATTAAAAAATGAAAAAAATCTGAAATGAAACAGTTGTCAAGTTATTCAAGCTTATTGCGTAAAGCTTTCATTATGCACGCTCTGTACAAAAAATGACTTGTTTGTTTTTTGTATTTGTCTAGTTCTCGTGGATCTTTTTACCTTGAACCCTTCAGATTGTTTACGTTACACAAGTCTTAGCATATTCAAATATTTCAAAATTGATTAGAATTCTTATTTTACGTTTTTATTGTCAAAAACAAGGCTGACATCTAAAATTTGTGAATATAAATTTTTTTTGTTTGCGGCTGTAGGATTTAACCATTGTCAAACAAAACAGAATTTTTTACATTTTTTTGGTACATATAAACAACAAAAAAAACTTTAGCTTGTTGCAAACACTAATTCGGGATTTTATTTACTAGCGTTTGCATATTATTATTTTCATATGTGCAGATAAATTAAAATAAGTATTATACCCATGATAACTACATAGATGCCAATGATAAATATATATAAATACTTCTCTGTTGGTATTTAAATCACAAAAATTAATCAATGTAATAGTTTTTAAAAATTGTAGTATTATATTATTTTGTATGCAGTTAGGGCAAATATTATTTTTTTGTAGTCTTGGGATAAAGCATATTGTTTTTACGCCGTCAAAAAAAATATTTTAAGTATAGGATACCTTTTCTTATCATCGTAAAGGAAGCCCATAAAAAAAATTTTCCCCCGGGCCCCCCTTTGTCTTTGAGAGACCCTGAAGATAATAGTGTGTTTTCACTTTACTTTAGTTTTATATTTACTTTTATTTATTTAATAAAAAAAAACATAAGACTAAAAAAAAACTCTAATTATTACACTTTTTTTATTATTGCAAATTTTTCTTTTTCTAAAACTGCTATATTATCGTACATTTTTTGCTATAAAAATTTCGTCAATAATGTAAGGTCTGCCATTTTTTGTTTTACAAATCCGTATTATACATGTCAATTTTTAGTGCTCACTATAATAATGATTCTAAAACAATAAAAATACACTTTATTTATGCATAAAATTATAAAATAAAAATAAAAATAAAGCTATGTAGATGATGTTTTTTTTTATAAAACGCTGTATTTATTGTAGTTTAAGTTTTTAGAATGTAAATAGATGATAAAAAAAATATAGTTACTGAAATCAAAAAAAATAAACAAAAGAATTATGAGGACTTTTTTTACATATCGTGATTTATTTTTTTTGTAAATAAAAATTTAGAAAAAAATATGATTTTTTTTTTTGGTGTTTTAATAATTTTTTCATGAATGCAAATAGCTTTGATTTTTAGTGTTGATTTCCTGGATGTATACGGATACTTACCCGAACAAAATTTACTTTGTGCGTATCTTTAAAGGGGTCCCTGTTTAATGCTCATATAAAATGAATTAGTAGGCTCTATTTCTGTTCACACTATGTAATCCCCTAGGTTTTAAACTTTTTTTCTAAAGGTAAATTCAATGTAATGAAAATGATAATAGTTGTATTCTGGTAGTGTTTTTTTTGAATATAGCATTAACTACATAAAAATACCGTAAAGCTGTGTAAAAAAAACTTACAACTATATACAGCTTTTTTACGTATTTTAAGCCAATTAATTGTTAATAAGTTTGCAAAGTATAGTTTTAAATCAACTTGTAATCAGAGCTTCTTAAAAAAATATGCAAATTCACATATATGGTCATATCTTTATGACCATATGAGGAAAAAATTTTCCAAAATTTTTTTTAGCCAAAAATGTATCTATATGTAAAATGGTATATATTTTAGATCTTGATACTGCTTGCCAGACACCTGTCACACCGGTCTGGCCTTCTCTGTTAAGGAATTAGTTAGACTATAAAATACTGGCTCAGAAGCTATTTTTGTGCAAGTTAAACAGATTTTTTCTATTTTTTTACAACGTTATATTTTCCAATTACTTCTTATGCGTTCTTGGATTTTTTTTCCTGTTTATAAATGGAGGGGATATAGAAAACTCAAAAAAATGCAACAGGAAAATATAAATTCACATAGAACTCTATATATAAATAATCTTATGTGATTCCTTCAAAACTAAAAAATGTATTACACTATACATGATTTATCTTTTCTTTTTAAGTTTTGAGCTTTGGTGTGTAAATGTAATTCATTATATTATTTTTTTTGTATGACAAAGGACGAAAATATACCATTCTTTTGCAATTTGGTGCTGAAAAAAAGACGATATATTTTTTTTTTCTTTATAATTTTTATGCTAAAAAAAGGTGATATATATCGTCCAATAACGCGAAGGGTTTAAGTCCGCCTGAAAATCGTTCAGAACGGGGTAGCTCACGGTGCACATTCCTTTATTCTCAAGACAGGACGTTTAATCATTGATGTAACTTAAGGAGTGCATAAATATGTTTATATAATTAGTGCATATTTAAATTATATCTTAGTCATAATCTTTAATGCAATCTGGGATTATTTTCTTATGTTTTTCTTGGTTTCTTGGTTCCACTATGTATTTTAATAATGAATTTTATTTTAATTTTGATTTTAAAAATCTATTTTACAAATAAATTAGATGATTTACAAAAAAAACTTAAATCTACTTTGTTTTTCTGCCTTTTTTGTAAATCGGCATCATAATTATTATTTATTGAAAGTCTTTTTATTCCCGTCTTATGATATGTACTTCCATTAATGTTCTTCATATGTTCGATTGATGTATTTTCAACAGGAGCTCTACAATATCTGAGTTTTTTTATAGAAATAAAAAAAAATGCCCCTAAGCTTAAAAAAGCGTTAAAATGTACGTATTCATACAAAAACATCACACATGTTTTATTGATACAACGCTGCATAAAAAACTTTGAAAATATATAATATAATAAGCGCTTTGATAGAGTGCAAACTAAAGTAAAAAGTATATATATGCTTATGAGATTTTTTTTAAAGTATTTTTAATTTTTATACGTATATGCATAAAATATTAGTCCCAATAATGGCTATTATATAGAAATAACATAATACAGATCATATTTAAAACATACCATAACCTTAAGTCTAGGCCATAATGGCCATTATGGGGAAATAAAAAAAAGTTTTACACATTTTGTTATACCATAACGTTAACCCTGCTTATATGACTCGGAAATTTAATTATATTAAGTCAGCCGGGTTAGATTCCATTTATACGGATAACGCTGAATAGACACCGTCACCTTAATAGTATTCATATGGTCAAAAAAGAAAGTTTTTTAAATATATTTACGGATACAATTTTATAGTATCTGCATCCAAGTAGTATCCGTAAATTTATTTTTAAGGTATACATATTTTACTGATATTAGATTAACGCAAGTAAATTTTTTTCGTGGCAAAATCATTTTGCATTTTTATAATTATCAAACTACCTAATAGTATCCGACTTATAAAAAATACATATACTAGTTTATAATAAACTGGATATTCTCGGCATTTTCTGTTGTAATCACAAGAAAAGATTACGAATAAAATTTCGAGTACATCGATGGTTTTTTATAAATCTCTACTATTTAACCATCCCCTAAAACCTTTTTTTTCCTATTGTTGTTTACATATATTATAATGGCAATCATGTAAAACAAAGCATTAAAGGTATTACTATATTTTGAACCCCAAAAGTATTTAGAGTCCCCCCCCCACTTTTTCTTTTATTGAAAATAAAAAAATATAGAGATGATTACAATATATTAAAAAAAAAAAAGAAATAAGTTTAATAATATCTTATGGTAAGTGTCGGTATAGTCCCTGCTATATACGTATTATCACTTTTAATTAAATTTTTTATATAGATAGAGTCCACAAGCATACCAGAATCACTTTCCATCCACCGTTTATAAGCACTATTCATGTCTTTTTTTTGAATTCATTTTGTTGGTTATGCGTACAAGACATTAGAGTGAACTCTTATATTTACAGGTCCTTATAAAAACATAGGACACGAACCCCCTAATGGTACCCAAAATATAGTAGTACCCTAAATTAATGGGGGCTCTGAACAGTCTTGGGGGGGGGGTTCAAAATATAGTATTACCGTTCTAAATAGCCGGCCCAAAAATAACGGCCTCGTTCAAAAGAAATTTAATTTGTTTATTTAGTGTAGTTCGATCTTTTTTAGGATTTTTATAGAAGGCCGTCTTTTGTATAGAGGGTCAAGAAATTAATGCCTACGTCTTAAAATTTTAGCAAATTCAGTTTTGGATATATCTGTAATATATATCCAGAAATTAAATTGCAAGTATGTTAGATAATTATTTTATATCTTTGATACAATATTTTTTAAATTTTTCTATATTTATTCTCTATATTTAAATGCATTATTTTTTACCCCTAAATGCATGACACCAGGAAGAAGAGATACTACGACACTGACGTTGTTAAGATACAGATTGATGAGGCATTTCTTATTAAGGCAGATTATTTGGTAACAAAGGATGAACTTTCTGTGTTTGTTACAATGAACTATGAGCAATATTTAATTGATTTCCTGAAGCCTAAGCTTCGAAGATTTTTTAAGTCTTTTTATACCATTGACTGGTTCAGAGAGAGATACCTTAAAGAAGTTCATAATGATTTAAGCATTGCTATTGAGAAGTTTTAAAGAGACAATATTGTCCAGAAAGTTGCGGCTTTTTCAAATGGGAATACGGATGATTTCCTTAATAACGAAAACATCGAATATAAATTGTTCATATTCATGCCACAAAACTATAAAATAACAAAGGTTGCCAATTTGGAGGCAAATTCTCTTAGAGAAGTTGTGAAGGGAAGCCAGAATTATAATGATTTCACCCCAGTTCTGAAATTTTTCAAACGGTCGGGTGTTCTTGAAAGGATTAATGTATTTGAAATAGGCGGGATCCTTTCATTATTACAAACGGAACATAATTATGATGAGGCTTATGGATTTATTAAGGAAATTGGAAACATTGATTGTCATTTAGAAGCAGTAAATTGTGATAAGCTTTTCTTTAGTAAAACCTTTATTAAAAGTCAGCCTGAAGATTTGGAAACTGCTAAAGATATATTTAAAATGTTATACAGGCTTCATAATATGGAGGTAGCAAAGGATGCTACAGTAAATGATGGGCTCGATAATCTAAATATTAACTTTCCATATGACAGCATGCTTGATCAGATGTCACTTGATTCGATTATTATCCTGTTAAGGTATTGTTTTAATTATTGCTACTACTGTGTGAGACAATTTGACAGTTCAATTGAAATGGTGAGCGAATGTGGAGATTATCATATACGAGAGACCGGTGAAACTGTTTGTCGACTGAAATTTGACAGGAAAAACTCCCTTCTAAAGGAATTACACCAAAATATTAACATGATAAAGAGCAAGATGTATAACACGTTTTCCTTTGATACAGAACTGAAAAAACACAAGGAATTTACAAAGGATAGTACTATAAAGTGTACCCAATGTGGGAAGGAATTCGAGAGTGAAGAATTTATTAATGCTCATTTGAACAAAAAACATATTGATATAATTGAAAATCTAAGATTTGGCTGTACAAATTTCAATACATTCGTAAACAACATTGATTTTAAACTCTTGGAGTTGCTATGTGGATTTGGTGGTTGGACAATACCATTCTTTTTAAGAGGAAATATGAGTGAAAGACGAAGCGATGTGGTGTATGATATGGGTGCAATATATTCAGGGGAAATAATATTGGCAAAGGGTTGATTTGTATGAAATGATTAAAAAATGTTTAAAAAATTTAAATATATGTATTGTGTACATACATACAACAATAAACTTTTACTGTTACTACATCGTTTGGTGGCAGCCATTGAGTTGTGTATCCTTCTACGAGTAAGAGGATGAAAATATGCCTTCAATATAAAAAGCAAAACAAATTAAGAAAATCAATAACTAAATATATCTGTTTATATATACTTTCTCCCATTCATCTGTTCTAAGTTTTACAGGGGTTGTTTCTTGCTATAAGCTTTGGCAATTATGTTTTGTTTTTAAATTATAGCTATTATTTTATTATTTTCTTGGGATTATTTTGCACGGAATTTATTAATAGTAGAAATGTCAAATTATTTACTTGGTGATTTCTACCCCCTACTCTTAGAGCGGCTCCCAACTCATGGGTGAGGCACCCAAACGTAGTAATACCCTTTTACATGCCAGGTGATTAAAAATGGGGCGCGAGCAAGCCGCTATAAATATGGAATTCTCAAAATGTCAGGAAAAAAGCTTTCCATTTAGAAAAAAATGACTTTTTTAAAGCCTTGTCAGGAATTTTAGAGATGTTTAGAATTTATACATAAAAATTAATAGTAGTTTTGAAGACATCAGCGCCATTTTTAACGTATTTTTTATAAAAAAAGCATAAAAGTGCAATTTTTCTTTTTTTTTTTTTCCAAACAAAGTTAGTTGTTTATATTTAGCAACAAAATAGCGATTATTTTAGCCTACACAAATAATAATAGAAATTATAAATATGTACGTTGGCCTCAGATTTTAGCACATTTTTTGGAATGGAAACCTGGTACTGCATTATATATATCAAAACAAAATTTCTATAAAAAATCATGATCATAGAATAAAATTACAGTATGTACAGAAATGTGGCTTATTACTAGAGCCCGGAAAAAAATACGGTTGCCGTATTTTTATATAATTTGCCGATTTGTTTTTTTTCGACCCCTATATATGAAAAACTTGGTGAGTATAAAGCACTTAAATATTTTATTGAGGTAAACCTTGCTTCCAAATAGTTAATAATATAGTTGTGTACACGTTTTGCAGCAGAAACTTTAAGTATAACCCGAAAGAAGGCATTATACCTCTCAAAAAGCATCTGACGAAAAAATGCATGGACAATGTGCAAACAGAAAATTAAATCAGCAGCAATTAAACTGCAATACAGTTCCAAATTAAAACCTTGCCTCTGCATTTGATATTGATTTAGTCTTGGCATTTGGGGTCGCTAACAAAGTATTATCGAAATTGCATACTCCTACATTTAAAAAGTGGTTAAAGAGAATATGAATAAGCCTATAAAATCAGAATTTTACTATATAAAAATATTGCTGTCAAAAGTATATGGCGCTAAAAGACATTACACTTTAAGATTTTAGCGATAAACCTTTATATTTAATGTATGATGAAACGACTGATGCGTGCGGACGGTACATATTACGCATTTTGTGTTGTAAACGGCTCAAATGAAACCGAATGCCCCTTGTGTTAGTTAAAAGTATTAATTTATCTTCCACAGCGGTTAATAATAATCAAGAAATTTTACATGTGTATGGCTTGCTTTATAATGAAAATACAAGATCAATAATATACTGGCTATTTATCACAGATATGGCTTTTTATGCACTATAATCAGGCAGACTTATGACGGAAATCATACCAGGAATGAAACATGTTACGTGCATAGATCATCTTTTACATAGAGTTTGTAGAACAATACGATCAAATTCAATAGAACTGTATTATGTCTGCGCGGAAATACAAAGAATTTCAGTAAAGAACGTAACAAATCAAGGCATTTTCATCAATAAGACAAATCTTAAAATACCAAAGTTTTCCATAGTTTTATGATGGGCAGCTGGTCGGAGTTTGCTTGTTATATAGCCGATAATATATGGCACTATGTCATTTTTTTACTAAAATATGTGAATTGAAAAATTTTGAAAACCAGAAACCGCTAGAAAACGTGATCGCTACGCTACAAGAACAGTTTGATGTCAGCAACAAGACATGAGTTCTTTATAAGGGCTATCAAATAACTTGAAAGTAAAACTTTGAAAACTGAAGATCAAATCCAAATACTAAAAAATGTTCAGAAAACTGCAGGATTCACGAATCAAAGATAAGTTCACGTCGCTATAAACGAAACGTCCTGATTTTAATTTTTTTTTATTTCAATTCAACTAAATCAAGTATGAAAAATTGTGTGTATTGCTTTGTTCCACTTACAACAGTTGCAGCAGATAGATCATTTTCCTTCTTGCAAAATTTACTTACGGATAGAAATAAAAGTTCAAAAATAAACTCTTTAGAGTGTTTGCTCGGGTTGTATTACAATATATCCAGCGTAAAATTAAAGAGATAGCTTACAATATACAAGTTTGTTTTAGTAAAATAAATGCCATTATAAAATACTTTTTTATTTCACAAAAAATTACTCTGGGTAATATTATAGCAAAGACATGATATCGGGCAAATTAAAGGGTCTTTCGCTTTTTGTCAATACAGTAAGCACGCCAAAAAAATAATTCTTGGAAACAAAATAGATAAAAATTTTACTTAAAAAAACAACTGGTCATAATAAAATGGTTGGTTTATTTTTTTACCGTTGCAAAATCACTACATTTAGACAGTGACCGTATGTCTGTAACCCAAACCAAGCTGAAAAAAACATGTGTGACATTGTATCAAATTCGAAAGTGTGGGTATACCGATTTGACTCTGGCGCGCCTGCCAAAGATAGCAGGGAGTATGTAAATTTTTGCGTAAATTCGCATATTATATCATGAACATTGCATGTAAATAGTCACAGACTTTTGCAAAAAACGTATCTTATAAATTTTACTTACTAACTAAACTCAAAAAACGAGTTTGCACATTTTGCGCCGAAGGTGCATTTTGTCCCAAATGCATAAAAAAGGCAAACATGTAAAACTAAGCACACAGTCATTTTAATCAACAAAAACTACATTTAAAAAAAAATCATCCCGAAAAAAATGAAAAAAAAAAAAGTTTCTTTAAAAAAAAAAATTTACGCATTGTAACAGTAATTAAGAGGCAGCTTCAACACTTATAAAACGAGCAACTTTATTATTAGGGGTCAAAAATATTATTGGATTTCATTTTTCAATACCTTGTATTGGAAAAGACATAAAAGTAATTTATATACAGTTTAGGCATTTATTAAATTGATTTTTTGCTAGTTTAATATATATTTATAAGTAAAAGTGTCTTTATGACACAAAAAAATATTTCAAAGTATGCGGCTGTTACAAAGATTATTGCGGAGTTTCCCGAGATGGAAATTAACGATGAAAAAATAACATGTACTGCATGCTGGACTGAGTGGTCATATGATCCAAGAGTTGGCCCTCAAAATATTAAAAAACATATTGCATCAGTTTCACATGCCAAAAAATTACTTTCAAGCCAAAATGGAACCGATGTCAAACAAAGAAGACATTCAAGTGAGAATTTGTTACTAAGTAGTATAGATTTAGTTGATTTATTTGTCGACTTAAATATTCCCCTTAGTGCATTTGATAAACCAAAATTAAAAAGATTTGCTGCAAAATATCTTGATTTTCCCGTTTACTCTAGTACCCATTATCGAACCAAAATATTACCAAAACTACATGCGAACAAAATGGAAATTTTAAAAACGAAAATTTATGATAAGAATTTTTTAATAATAGCAGATTCCACCACTGATTCTTCATCTAGAAATATGCTTAATATTATGATCGGGGCATGTGAAAATAAAAACCCCTCTGAAATATGGTTACTTAAAACAATACAACTCGAGCAAGGAAAAGCTGTTAATTATGTACACGCTATTCAATCTACATTATATGAATTCTTTCCGTCTAGTTTTAATCCTGCTTTTTTTAAACTATTTATCAGCGATCAGGCAAATACGATGCTTGCAACAGGCAGAACCTTAAAGGCAGCTTTCCCATCTGTAAAGCACATAACATGTATTGCCCATGCACTGCATAATATATGCGAAAAGATAAGGAATAATGCCCCCAAAGTCGATAAAATTATTGCGTTCCTTAAAAAGAAATTGATAAAGAATAACACAAACAAAAACTTATTCATATGCATAACAGGATCACCATTGCCTAAATTTCCTATACTGATAAGATGGGGAACATGAATTCAATTTACTCAGTATCTTTTTGCAAATTTTTGTGAGATTTTCGATTTTCTAGCCGAAATCTGCATTGAAATTGATGTTGAAATGCATGAAATTTTTATATCCGAAGAAATTTAGAATCAACTGAGGTTGTGTAATGACTATATTTATATTTCTGAAAGTATAAAATATTTAGAAACGAAATGTCTTTCCACTGAAATACAAGTTGAAACTTTGAAAAAAATAAAAGAAAAAACAAAAGACACAATTTTGGCCGATTATGTAACATCAATTATACGCAAAAATCCAGATATTAATTTCTTTTTAGAATTTAATCAGTTGCAATGCGGTAAAGAAAATAGGTGTTATTCCTATATCCCTTTGACTAGTGTGGAAGTAGAAAGATCCTTTTCGGATTATAGGAATATTTACGATGAGCAAAGACAGTCTTTATCAGCCGAATCCATGGATTTACTAATGTTTTTGTATTTTAATAAAACATTGGATGAATTATAATTAAAATAATATTACAATTATTTCCAATACCATTTTACCTTATTTTAGGCGCAAATAATTTTCAATACAAAAAATCCAATAAAATTAATTGGAAACCAATTTATTTACCCCCTATTTTCCAATGAATCTACAGAGCCCTAGTAATTAAAGTTTTATGCAAACACGAATTAAAGCAAGTTGTCTACATGAAAACAACAGTTTAAATGTTCATACAATAAATAAATGCAACTATTTTTTATATTAGACTAACAATTATTTTTGTCGCAAAAATCATAATAAAAGAAATAGCAGATATTGTTTTCATGCAATAAAATACATATAATACTATTAAAAAATACTATCACAAAATGTTTTCACGCAGATAAAACCAATTGAAACCTTATAAAAAAAGCGATTACGCATTTACAATTTGCATTTAATCAGTAAAGAATACATAAAAATAAAAGCCTTTTTGTAACATTATTTTATTTTTCTTATGCCAAATTGGCTTTTTCAGCTATACTACCTATTTTAACGATGCAAAAAAAAAATAAAAATAAAATGTCAGAATTGATTCACATATTTTAGTAAACCTATATGAAAAGTTTTTAACTTAGTTACAAACACTTAACATAATTTCTTGCTTTATGAAAAAAAATAATCGCTTTTTGACAAGATTGTACGATAGATATCATTTAAAGTAAGTAATATAATTAAAACATCTTTTTGTTACAAGATATATTAATAGACATACATTTTTACACAAAAACATCAACTGTTTATATAATTGTAAGGGTTTTTTTATCCCGGAAAACCCGGGTAACCCGCAATAAAACCCGTGGTAAAAAATCGGCCTTTTTTTTTGTAAAATACCTGAGTACCCGGGGATGGAGGCCCTAATTGATACTTTTATTGCTACTGAACACATTTTTCTGTAGCAAATAACCATGTTCTTACAATGATAAGACTAATGTTGTGCTGTTGTAGCTTACATTTTCGAGGTAATAAAACAATACTTGTGCATTTTAGTTTTGTTTTTTGCTAATAAACGCTTTTGCAGGTGCAGTTTTTACACGCACAGGATTTTTAGAAGTAGTATAAAAAACAAAGATTAAGCAAAAAATAACACATGTAAAATCTTTTATTTTTTAAAACTGATCCCATTTAAGGTATATTGTAAATGTACATTATAATACAAGAATTGAATTGCTTTTTTATACTTTCAAAATGCACGTGTTAGAGAAAAAATGTATGAATTAAAAAACAACAGTTTAGTAACGTATTTTTAATTTTTTAAAAATAAACACCTGTTTAGCTGCTTTTTTTTATAATGATATTTTAATTGCTTTGTCAAAAACTTCTTTCTTTTAAAAAAAAAATTACAACTTGAGGTTCAAAAACCCTAAAACTTTTTATAGTACAAAATGGTGTAAAAAGTCAAAGCAACAGAAAAAACCAGAACTACCCAAGCTTTTGTAATATAAAATCTCATACCACGACAACAAAATTAACTGTGTTTTGTTATCCTTTTTCTAACCAATTTTTTTTTTAGGAAGTGTATTTTTTTAGGTTTTTACGTATTAGTATAAAAAACATATAAAAATCACATTTTAATGCATTAATCATTTTTTACTAAGTTATGCGAAGAACTTAATGCTTTAAAACTGAACAGTTAAGATCACGTCATCGTCTTTCCAAAAATATTTTAAAATTTTACAAGACCAATATATTTGTACAAAAAAAACTTTAGATTTAAAATCTAATTTTATCTCATAAAATTTGACCATTGCAAAAAGTTGACATTTATTCTACTATAGCCGTAGTAGCATGATAACTTTGTGTTACTTAAATGCTTAATTTAATAAAAAGGTTTAAAGTTTCTATTCAAAGGTTGTAAAGTCAGTTTTTATCTATCTTAAAACGTCTTTTTTGCCAAAAAAAGTAAAAAAGACAGTGAAAGTTTCTGTTGCTATTAGGAAATCATACTTTTATCACAAAACTTTCTATAATATATGTCTTTTAATACGATTTTATTTTTATTTGTACAGTTTTTACGTTTTGTCACAGATAAATAAATTTTTGCGCTTTTTTATGTCTAATTACACACATCACATGAGGCTTATATGTTTTAATTGCGTTTAATTATAGAGAAAATTAAGATTTTAAAATAAATACGTAAAAAAATGAAAAAAATTAACAACAACACAAATCAGTATATAGAAAATTTGCGAAAACAGTTATTAGAGCCTTTTGCGGACGAACATTATGACGGAACTCAAAAACTTGCATATAGTAAAATCCTTTAAGTAATATACTGTTCTCAAAAAAGTTCGTAAACCAAGTATTAAATTTTGTTTATGACTATAAAAAAAACTTTTATTAAAAATCAATATTTTGGTTCAAATAACGTTTTTTTTTAAAAAACAACTACATACCTAATTAATTGATTTTAAAAAAACATATTCATTCTTTTCCATTGCAAAAAGAATGTAAAACCATTTACAGGATAAAATATATTGCTTAAATAACAACACTATGTTGTAAAAAAGTCAATACGCAAACAATTTTGTAGTCTACCTCACAGTGTAGATGCAGTTACGTTTTTATGATAGTTGTAATACATGAAACAAACACATAATTATACCGAAACATAGAAGAAAAGTGTCGTTACTGCTTTTTATGCAAACAAATGCACTTTTTAAATGTGTTTACTAGGTAATTTTTTTTTAAAAAGTGAATTTATGTATCTTCTACAAATTAATAAAGTTTTTTGCTCCTTTAGTTACAAAATATCTAGTATGTTGTTCTTCTGTAAAAAGAAATAGTATATGAGACATTCATGTCGTAATTTTATGTTGCCAGTTTTTTGTATTAGTAAAAATTCCAAGTGCTTTTTGTAAAACTGTACCTATTATATTTTTTTAGTAAAAACATGTCATATTTTGTAAAACAAAACATATGCAACGCATGTTTTGCAATAATCACTAAAGACATCAGCCACGTTACAGCACTGAGCATTTTTTAAAAGGTAAAAAATGGCAAACCCTCTTGCAACTTACCTGACCAACCTTTATTTGGTGTTTACGAATAACTTAGGCGTAATGTTACCTCAGGTTAATATAAATTCATATTTTATAAGGTTTTTTTTGGTCTTTTTTTTGATTTTTGTTTTTTATGGTTCGCACTTTCAGTCGCACTTTTGATCTATACTGTTTTGTGTGCAACGAATTTACCAAATTAGTTTGCAATAGTGTCCGGGCTATTTTGTGTCCATAATCGCCATTAAACTTTTCTAATTTTCAATCATACAAAGTATTAAATATTGCAAAAAAAAACAACTATAGAACGATCTACTGCAAATTAAGAGGGTGAATCATCTTTTTTGTTTAGACGTTTATTACTTTATTTACAGAATGGTATAACGTAATGTTATTGCTGCTTTAATAGTTTTTTTTTTTATTTTTATATATGAATTTTTCATTTTTAATCAGTGGGACATGCAGACGATAAAGATTCCGTAATAGCGTTGTACAATTAAAGTATAGCTGCTTTATTAAGTTGGCCTTAAAAAAAAAGATATGCGCAAATATGACGTTCATTGCAGATTGTTAAATGCCTGTTATACCTTTTTAAAAAACTTGCATCTGTGCAATACTATCATGACAAATCTGCAACAAATCAACTATTTGCTATTTGCTGTCACGTATATTTGATGCATTTTGTGAAAAAATGCAACCATAGGAGTAAAGTAATGTTTTAAGCTATGTCGTACTATTGCTCTCATCAGGCAACTTGGGTTATAAAGGAAAATATACTATTTTTTGTACGAGATCTACTTTTGGTTAGCTAAGCATATATTTTTTTCAGTTATTGCTATTAAATAAAAATAGATTTAAAGCAATATTATTTAAGTATTGCGATAAACATCATCAATTACGACAATACTGCCATAAAATTACAATGCAATGTTCAAAAGTGGCAGTATGTGTTTTACTGATTTTTGACTTCCAGATCTACGGATTATCTGTCAGATAAACATAGTAAATAAATAATATAGTACCGTATATCGTGAATATAAGTCCTCGCCGTTTTAAGAAATATTAAAAAAATAGAAAAAACAAACTTGGTAAAAAGTACGTGTTTTTACTTCTGCTTACTAATAAGATTTTAAGGTATAGTAAGGTAATTCAATCGTGCAAGTAATTACGTTATTTTTTTACCCCGGATTACTTTTACAAAACTACGGTAAAGTGAAAAACACGCATTTAATGTGTTTTTGGCCCCATATGGTACCTTGTATATTACAAAATTGTACTAAAGACACACATTAATGCGTTCGATGCACTAGTTGCAAAATAAAGATAGGAGTGTACACATAATAATCAGGGATAGTCTAAAATCACAACAATCAATAGGTTAACATTAGTATCGTGAAGTTCGTAGCGCTTTTTTGCTTTATCATAGCTTTATTTGTGTTAAACTTATAATAAATTATATATTGCAATACTTTTCCATAGATTTTGACCCATTGTATTACACTACAGCTATATGAACATGGTTTCCGAGTCAAAACTATTTAGAAAATGTTTTAAATGATTATATGCAATGTTAATGACTATCACCGGCAATGGCGTAGCCAGGATTTTTTTTGAACAGGGCTACTCAGTCTTTTACACGAAAAATTGCGTGCAAACAACATTAAGTACGTAAAAGAGTGTAACCTTTTTTCTTTAAAAAATTTTATGTTAAAAATTTTTTATTTTAGCTGTTTTTTTAAAATATGTCCGCACAAAAAGAGTCCCCCTTGAATTCAGGCGCAACTTTTTTATAGGGAAGCTT
>JAQFYM010003662.1:0-17860 GCA_034694785.1 Agrenia bidenticulata | reverse complement strand
TTCCAAGAAAAAAGTAAGTAAGACCGGCTCATCCAACAAATACAATGCCTAAAAAATCTTGGTCAATACATAAAAAAAAGAAATTTTATTTGTTAAGGATCTAGCGGTTTTTTTTGGGTTAGATTTACTTAATAGCTTCTTTTTAAGTATTTTTTTGATAAAATTTAGTTATTATAGCAAAATAAAATAAAGATTTGCATTTTGCGTATAACAAACTGCTTACTCCGAATTTACTGATTTTTCTGCGATTTTCTTCTGTAAAAATGCAAAGAACAAAAATAATCTATATTATTTTTTAGTTACGAGATCTCATCTTATTAAGTTTTTTCTAAATATTTTAGAAAACTAGCAACTTTTCTTCAAAATTCGATTTTTCAGACCATTTACATTAAAACGTTTTCTGGTAAAGAAAAGACTCTATATTTTCTTTTAGTAACAAGGAATCTACTCCTAAAAAAACAGATATTTAGGATTTTTTTGTAAGGGCAAAAACATTTTTCTTTATGTTCATTCTGACACGATCAAAATACTTTTTCGTCAAAAAAACACGCATGTTTATCAACGTAAAAGCGTTTACATATAAACAGCGAAAAATACACACACGTATGTGGCGTGTAACCCTTTTAATCATAATTATAAGCCCCTGTTCGAATTAGACAGGCCCTTAACCTCTCTACGAGCAGTAGCGTAGCCAGGGCGGGGGGCTCCAGCACTTCTCCTAGAAAACAAAGTCGCGCCTACAATTTACGGGGGTGGTCTTTTTTTTTGCAGAGGTCTTTGACCCAAAACTTAATTAAAAAAATTTTTAAATGAAAATTCAAAAAAACAAAATTATAATTTTTGCCAGTTTAAATTGCCTTTTAAGTCCAAAATTTAAAAAAAACTGACTAGCTCTGGTCAAAAATAAATCCGGGCTACGTCACTGTCTACGAGCACCAAAATAAGTAAAAACTAGCAAAAAAAATTATTCTTAAGATGCCTAGACTATCTTTATTTTATGTTTTTCTTTATCATATCTTACTTATATAAATACTCAAATTACATAGCAATATTTTGAACTTTTTCTTACAGAAAATTTTAATATTATAAGTAAAAAAATTACACGACGCAAAAGTCACCCATTTAACCATATATGCAATAAAAATAAAATTCACAAGTCTGCGAAGCATATGATATAATATTATATAAAAAATGAATGTTTATTCTACAAGAAATTTATATATTACAGCTACAAAAATATTTAACTTAAAAAAAAATTGTTTTTAATTTAGTAAAAAAACACGAACTGAACGGGTTATCGCCATGCAATCAACATTAAAAAATTGTAAATATGATCGTGTGTATTTTTATAGTGAGACTTAAAATCATAGCGGAAAAAATTTATTTTTCGTAGATAAAAAACAAAAAAAAATTACAAGTGTGGAATAAATGCGTTTTTTAAAAATCTTGCAGACTTCAACTTTGTTATTTTTTATTTTTGTATTTTTTTCACGAAGCGGTTGTATATATTAAAGCTAAAAAATATATTACCCTGACAAAAAATATGAAGAATTTGTTTTATTTTAGTAACAGACAATACCTAAGAGGCTTTTGCAGTGTTTGTTACGCAACAGAATATAGAAGGACGTTGATCTTTTATATAAAGGGCATTTTAACATTATAGCTACTAAAAATAAATTTACCTAACAAAAATTACAAGATAAATTTGTATATTATGGTCAAGAAACGCAAAAAAAAAATATTATAATTATGCTTATACATGCATATATATATTTTGACTATTTATACAGAAATTGAATATACTACAGCTAAAGTAAATGTACATCATAAAAAAAGTAAAAAATATTATACTTGAAATACAAAAAAATAAACTCTACAAATCTATTTATATATATTTGCATCTAGCAAAAAAAATAGCGTTTTTACGAGATTTTATATATTATAGCGAAAAATATGATTATATGACTAAAAAAACTAGATTTTGATTTTTAAAGATAAAGACATATGTTTTTAGAGGCTACTAAAATATTTGTCTAAAAACAGTTTTTTATTTATGCTGGTTTTAACTAGGGGTGTCAATTCCCCAGGGAAAACCCACTCCAATAAAAAAACGGGAAAAATTGCAAAAATTACCCATTGCCCGTTTCACCGGGGAATGGGAAACATGAATAAAGACTTTATATAAAGTTGAGTTAATTAAAGTTGTCAAACGAAAAACTATATAATTGTTTATATTTTAGTATTAGTAAATATAGTTTGTACAGAAAAAATCCTATCGATGAATTTGCATGAATCACCTACAGCTTTGTAAATTAAATTTACATATACATCATTGTAGTTTTAAACTTCACCAAAATGACAATTGTCTTTTTATTGTCGTTTTTACAGAAAACACGGGTGCAAAATTGGTAGACAATATGATTTTATAGTGTTTCAACTTCGACCCCTTCTATTTAAAACAGACAGTTTGCACTTGCAAAACCTACAAGCACAATTGCACTACAGCATCAAAAAATACAGCTGGTAGTTAGTCAGTAATATAGAATAGTATTTAAGTTTATCTTTTATATATAAAAACTTTGTATATCTAAATTTTTTTGATAGATAACATACCTGTCACATAGCTGTGCAAAAAAGCTTATTGACCAGTTTTAGTTGTGTACGTTATACAGGTCCTACGGGGTTAGGCTCGATTGCGTTTTATTACATGCCAAATGTCAATCAACTTGTAAAGTTTATTGTAAACGGGCTATATTGCCATAATTCTAACGTAAAATATGCGCAGATTGGTATTTCTGTAGTAAGAAGATACAGACAGTTTACCATATCATTTTATAATCTGATAAGTACATACAATTTTTTTGTTGATTTGTAAGAAAAAAAAATTTCACAAGTATTGTAATTGTTTCTTTTTGTTTGATAAGTATAGTAAACTATGCAAACCATATATATCTTTACAGTTGCTGTGTTTTCTGCAATTACTCTAAAAATTGTGAGTTATGAATTTGACATGGATTAAAAAAAGCTTCTTTTTTCGGATTGGCACAAGTGCAATGAACTAAAAGTGACAAAACGAAACATTGAATTACGCACTCTGACGTATTACTTAAAAGAGTGCGGTTTGTAGTTGTTTTAAAAAAAACTAGCTTTTAAGCAAATATCAATCCAAATTATTTGTGAATACATACTTTTTTTCCTTATAAAACTTTATTTTTAAAGAGCAATAATTTTGTAAATACAGTAAAACCTCCCAAAATGAAAAGAGACTGTATTAATGGGAAATTTATCTTATATGGTAAATTACTTACAAGGATTTTTTTACTTAAAATTGTATAAAATTCTAGAATTCATAAATGCATGTAAAATTCGATAGATATTACATTTCATAAACTTTAATTATTTTTTATTGTGAATTTTTTTTTGAAATTTTGAAAAATTCCAAAATGATAACTGTCTCATTTTGAGAGGTTATACTGTAACAACATAATGACGCCAAACGAATCTTGAAGCATATTCTACTTGTAAATAAGCAAAATTTTGTATTCTATTTTGTAAAATTTGTTGTAAAAATACATTAAACCTGCACAAATTTAAATGAATATATTAGCAAATGTAACTATTCTTGTCGTCATCAATTAAAATGAAGTAAAATTGCGGAAACTACGATTTTGGTAACGAAAAATGTTAAAGAAACTCTAGTGTGTATTGTTTTGATAGCCGCAGTTAGAGTCTGGAAATGTTTGAACCGAACCGAAAAAAACTAAAATTCGTCATCAACCCGAACCGAACCGAAAGCCCGAAACCCAAACCGAAAATAATATCGATGATTTTTTTTATTTATGTGGCATAAAAAAATCTTGCAAAATTTTTCTAGTCGAACCGAACCAAACCAAACCGAACCGAACCGAACCAAACCGAACCGAACCGAACCGAACCGAATCAAACCGAATCAAACCGAACCGAACCGAACCGAACATAACCGGGTCAAACCGAATCATACCAACCGAACTAAACCGGGCAAAAAAGTTGAACAAAAAAATGTATGAGTAAAAAGGTTAAAAAATATAAAAAAATGTCGCAATTAGACAGTTTATCATTCTGTCATATCACACGAACCTACATACACAATTTCATGTAGTTCGTTATAGTAATTTCAGACATAGTGACGATATCGGATACAAAGCAGTAAATCTAAATTTAGGTATTGTCTGCAGGTGCAATCAAGTTTTTTCAGATATTTACGAAAGTGATTTTACGTATTGCATAAAACAAATATGGCTATAAAAGTGTATGGAAAACAACGTTTAAAAACACAAAATGCAACATCTGCATTGATTTTCATATTTAAATGTAAAAAATCAACTTTACCTACCGCAAAAATCCATATATAATAAGTTGCCATCCTTGGTTTTTGTAGTTAATAGAAAGCATTTATTATTGAATTGAAGTTGTGTTTTTTTACTTTTTGTTTCATGGTTTTTTCATCTTTCTTTGTATATTTTACGTAAACACTTTGTACCGACATTTTATTATTGTTGAGAATCTTTTTGGCGCTTTTTTCTATAATGAGCAGGAAATATGTTTTTCTTTTTGAATGCATATAATCTATCTCTCGCACGGTATTTTGCTTAAGTTAGAGTATTTCTTGTGTAATAAAATCTGCAAAGCCAAAAGCCAATAATTTCACATATATATATTTGGTAATCTACGAGGTTACATATGCACTTGTATATAAAATGAACCACAATATATTGCAACTTAGACAAAGTCTACGCGTAGTTTACAATCGTTATGTAAAATAGTTACGATTTTCGTGTACACTTTGCTAAAATGATGGCATTGATTGTGTTTTTTTTCATATTTTTTTATAAAAAGATGTCTTTTCAGATAAACATGTAATTGTAATTTACAGACAAAAGGCAATCTATAGTGCTTAAGGTACAGGTAGTTAGCCTGCCCGTAGCTTGCTTACAAAAATTATTATTTCAAAAAAAAAAGTCATTTTTGTATGAATTTTTTGGTGCAAAAGGGCATTTTTACTTTACAAGACCATGTGATCGATTTTTTTTTATCTTCTTCTTTTTAGACAAATGTTATATTCGTGTAGTCGATACTGATACTTCGCATTTCTTATTTCTGGTGTTGCGATATTTTTTGGTACCTAACCTTAGAAATCCTGTTTGTAGTAAGACATAACTGTTCACAAACTTTTTGCAATTCTTATACGAAAATAAATAGCGGTTTACTGTAAACACGCTTTATTCTGCTAAAAACAATACAGTATTAGGCTTTCATTGTTTTTTTTACATCTCGCGATGCATTTTATTAATTTCTGTATTTGGCTCTTCTTGTATACAACTATATGCTTATGAACTTAGTGCGATTGATTTTTTTTATATGCAGATAAAAAATAAAATTTAGAACCATATTTCTTTACTTATGACATAGCAAACAAAGAAAAATCTTCCGGACAGAAAATGTAAGTTTACTATGTTTCTCTTGTTGTAATAAAACAATGTGAAGGGTATAAACATGCCGTAAAAGAACGAGCCATGCATGTAAATCAGGCATTTTTGTTTGTTCCAAAATTGATATTATTATTATACGACTTAAATAGTGTTTCTTAATATAGTGTTTAATATATTATTATAAGTACGGGGTTAAAACAAAAAAATGGAAAACAAAAACAAGAACCACAAGTTAGTAGCGTAGATTAAATCATATTTATTTGCATATATGTAGTTTGAAATTTTATTTCAATCTATGAGTTTTGATTTTTGACCTTTGAGATTCAAAATTAATAAAATAAATCACTCTAACCCCCCCCCATCCCGCGAAAAATCCCGAATGCGCCACTGCTATACACTATAATATATTTAACTTTATCCCGTGTTTACGACTGCACATAGCTTGCACATGCATATATTTTTTAGCTGGTTATAATATTTCAAATCTAAAATATTTTTTGGTAAAAGTCTTCAGGATTCAACTTAAACCTATAAAATCTAGGTCAAAATACGACAACTTTTTATACAAAAATTTAAACAAAATAAGTTGAATTTTGATTTGAAATTGTTTTTTGTTTTTGCCAGCCCACATCAACGTATTTTGTTGATCTGGCAATTTCAAGTGTCAATTAATATCTGGCTCTAAAATTTAAAAGCAACTGCATTACGTCATCATTTAAAAAAACGTCTAGCGATAATATTCGTTGACTAAGCAATCAAACTTTTGTCTTGTTGCACAACTAAAAGCATATAATGCATTTTTATCTATAAAAATCGGTATTTCGTTTGTCTCAGATCTGTATGATACAATACAATTTACAACTTCTTGTATAAAAAACACTTAAATGTTTTTTTTTTGATTGCTATACGTTTTTGCACAGGTAAAAGTAATTATTGCGATAAGCTGTAGTAATTGTACAGTTCATATGTCAAATTTTTTTATGAAGCCGTTTTTTTCTTGCATTAGGCATTTTCGTTTTCATGATTTCTATATTAAAGCATTTTAACTCATTAATTTTAGTATAAAAGTAAAATGATTGCTTATATATTTGATTATTGTTGCACGTAAAGGATAATTGTAAAATTGTAATAACTCTGTATCTATACTGGGCCAGTTACATTGAACTTTCATATTTTTTACTTCTTCTAGTTTTTTTTTGATTAAACAAAGCATTGCAAAACAGAAAAATATGATGGTATTTAAAAACCATACTACAGACATACATATTGTATATTTGCATTGGTTTTTGTTATTATCACAATTTTAAAACTCACAAATGTACAAAAAAAAAATCAGGCCTTTAAAGTCTATAAATTATAGCGGGAGACAAGAATAAAAAAAGGAAAAACAACTATGTATTTTGTAGTGTATAAACACACTAAGCTGAATTAAGCTCTTATTTTTGCTTTCAAAAAAAAGATAGTTAATTAATTTGAATCATATTGTCACAATTAACTGGGCAAGCGAAAAGCATTCAGCTCAAAGTACTTTTTTATTTTGTGGAAATTTATCTGTATATGGGAATATTTCATATATAGATTGCAATCAATTTTATGTAGTTCGCTGATGAATACAAAAAAACTATACACGATATTCAATAGCTTATGTTCAAAATGTAAACAAGAAATCGAAATCTAGCAGAGGTGTACCGTTTTAGAGTTACAAAAAGTAGCCAATTGTTTTGTTTTGTATCTTGCTTCTTTTGTACATTACTATAGTTAACGCGGTTATACTGTACGATTAAAATAAAAGAAGCTTTTTCCCAGTTTTAAATTATCCTAACACATTGCAAAAAAAAAACAGGTTTATATAATTTACATACTTTAATTACAAACCTTTTTTGTTACTTTGATGTTTTTTTATAATAACTAATAAGATTTATACAATTAACAGATGTTAATATTCGTGTCATATAATAAAAAAACAGACACTACATCAATGCAAATCGGTGCAATAGAAAATGAGCCACGCATCACCGCATAGAACGCCAAATTGCTCGCATGAAAAGTTTTTGTACTAGGCTAGGGGGCAAAGAAAGGTGTATAACAAAAAAGAAAAAATGACAAGTTTTTGCAAAAAAAAACGGCTTTATCTTTACAATGTTGTTAAATTATATTTTTTCGATAAGAAAAATAATGGCCGCCAACAGGTTTGTCGTAAAAAATAAAATTAGTATATATATATAAAAATTACATTAGGCTTAATAGTTTTAAATGTCGCCTTTTCATAAACAGAAACAAACTAACCGCAATACCAATGCTACTGTGTTTTGATAAATTCTATGGTAGACAGTGTATCTCACTGCGTTCTTACTAAGTTTGATATTTTTTTAATCAAAATATTCTTCGATTGCTAAATCTAAGCTAACTAGTAAAATAAAAACAATATTAAAAAAAACATATATTTGTTAAATACACTTTACTTGCTCGTTATATAGTTTTTTTTTGTCAGATAACAAACGCCTACGAGTTACGCAACTTTGTTAAGCAGGATTTTTTCTTAGCAGCTTAAATTTCCTCAAGTTCTTAACGACTATTTCAGATAGATAATCGGGCATCTCGTTGCATCTTTTAACTTTCAAAAAGCTTTTTTAAAAGTTTTAATGATTTTTTTATATTCTTAATATATATTTATAGTTTTTATGGAGATGCTCCTTGTATATAAAGTTTATAACTACCTTTGTTTTTTTGGATTTTATTTTCAAAGTATTTTAAACACCGATTTATTCGAAATTAATAAATTTTTGGCATTAGAATAGAGCGTTTTCTTCTTTTAACTTAATTACGGCAAAGTTCGTATACATCTCGTTGATCTTTTATAGAATACTGCTATTATATTGAATTGTTAAAAAGCAAACATTTTTATTTACGAAATATATACGCTATTAATTTTTTGATAAAGGTTTCTAGATTCAGGGAACATTTGACAACAGTTTTTGTACATTTATTATTATTATATATACTTTTAGCAATGTTTAAATAAATATATTGATAAAAGTTAGTTATTATTTTTTAGTAAATCAACACAAAGAACAAAAAAAATATGAATAAAGGCTAAAACGCATTAGATTGGTATGGTTTGTCTTTCCACAGATTTTAAGATAAGCAATATTTTTTTAAGACTCAATTTAGTTATTTTCAATATTAGTTTTTATAAAATGAATTTTTTTTTTTTATTTGTAGAGAAATTTATATAGGTTGTTTTTGACACGAATGGCTGCCCCGTGTTTGAATTCCCCATGAAAATCGATGGGTAATCAAAATACAAAAAAAAATGCTACTGATTAAGTTATGTGAACTCGATCATCGCAAATTCAAGTTTTTTAGTGTGGCAAAGCCATAATTACTTGTTTGATTTTAGGAATACATCACCGTAAAAGATTTAATTGTCTAAAAGTTTGTAATTAGTCATGTAGATAAAAGTTAATCAGCACTAGAATTATTTTTGTATTTTAAGACCCTTTAAACAAAACAACTAGTAAAAAGCAAACAATTAATGTTCAAAATTGTTATAAAAACCATAAATACCTTTTAAAATATTCTGCAGATTTATGCAACTCGCATAAAAAAAAATTGCAAAGATTGGTTTTTAATGTTTTTTACTTAATAAAATACACCGGTAATAGTTGGTTTATGTTCAAAAAAAATGTTTTTCCTAGCATCTGATAGCCCTAATTGATAGATTAAATTAAGTTGAAACAGCAATGCGATTTATTAGGAATGATGCAAGTGGCACACCCAACAATTTTTATCTGGAAGGTAGTCAGTTGTACGTACTAATTACGGCTCAAAACCTAATTTTTGAGCATTTTAAACCTTTGTAAATTTTTTAAAAAAAAATCTTTTAAAAGTTTTCTAATTGTTTTCGTTTAATCAATCCAATATCTTCACGATAATAACCCTTTAAAAAATCTAATCTTACTATAAATTCTAAAGAGAGCAGAGTTTAATTTCCCTCGCCCGCCCCCATCCACTGGGTACTACCTGAATGACGCATATATGCTTAGATTTTTGTATATGAAAGCAGCCTAAATGCTTGTATTCTCTATGTTAGTGGAACGAACATCAATCGCAGATTTAAGGGCCTGATTTCATTGAGCTGCCCCCAAAAACCCAGTAAAATACAAATGATTGCTTAAAAACGATTCTTGGGTATAAACGCTATACCGCAAAAGTAATGCAGGTTTCTTGGTGTAGAATTTGAGTAAAACACTTTTAAGCATAGTAAATTGATATATTTTGTACTGGATAACATTAGTGATAATAAGTATTTTAGTACATGGAATTAAATTGTGTCGCATTTAAACCATAGATAATATTATGCATATAAGAACATAATTGTAATCAGGAAACAAGTTGTATTTTAGTTTCAAAAAATAGTACGGAGCATAAGCCCGCCTCATCCAACACTCTATTTGTACGTAATTAAGATAACTAAACAATTATTTCCATATACCGTGTACAAAGTAAACTTTCCTTGATGATGTCTTGTTAATAACGTTACAGGTCACAAAAAAACAAAAAAAATTATATTTTTATTCGTTACATTTTTATTGGTTTTCTGCGCATTTACAAAAACTGTTCAAGCACCAGCTTTATGTATAAGCTAGTTTGATACGTATATTAAATTTGAAAATGTTTTTCTCTAGATGTATTAATTTTTCAATTACACATAAATACTTTGACCTTGATCGCTTAAGTTCGTATTTTTGAGCGGTTAAGCTAGTCGGGCCCAAGAAAGGATTTTACGAAGGCACTGGGAGCATAATCTCTAAAGCTTCTGGCTTAAAGGGGCTCAAAAATCAATATGAAAAGACTATATTTTTTTATGAGAAAAAAACACAATATATAAATCTTTTTTTGTGGTATAAAAAAGGCAACTTTTATAAACAAATCCAAAAAAAAACAACCATAAAATAATTTTGAAGTTGTTCTATACAGGTTACATTAACAAACCGCAAAACCAATAAAACTAATTTGCTAGAATTTTTAATGAGACGTTTTTTTATTGTCTTTATAGTGATAAAAAAATATAACTTGATTTTATTTTTCGAGCGTCTATTGTTTTGCTGTAGATATAAAATCAGACTATTTATTAAAGAAAAAAAAGTCCAGTCTAGCTTTTTTTTACCTTTTGAGTTTGTTTTTTACATTTATCTGTATACCGTAACAAAATTTCTTCCTATAGATTTCTTATATGTTGACGTATTAGTAAACTACTTGCGCCAAAATCTGTTTTTTATGACACTTAACAGGGTTTTACTGCAGTATACTGTTATCATTTTTAGGTATGCTAAGGGTTTTGGAAAAAAAAACCAAGTATAGCATTTTATAAAAATTACTATACTGTAAATCAGTATACTCGTTTAGTGGCGTAGCGTAGTAAATCAAAACAGGAAAAACGCAGTTTTTTTGCTCAATTTTGAATTTTAAAAATTTATCATAAAATACAGATGTATTTGTAGATTTTTATAAAATAAAAGTTTTCGCTGGTCTCTATTTTTTTGAGAATTACACCCCTAAAAACCACCCTTCTCTTAAACTCAAACGCAAAAAAAAATTGAAGACGAGCCTGCAGCCTCTCCAAGCCTGCAGCCTCTCCAAGCCTGCAGCCTCTCCAAGCCCCCGTAAATAAGACACTGTTACTCGGACAGAAAAAACGCACAACCGTCATATTAAATGGTGTTAGTTAGCTTCTTTTTGCGCAATTATTCTTTTACTATCAATCTTTTTACACCTTTTTCACATCATCCAAAATTACATCAAAAAAAACATAAAAAATGAATGCTTACTGTTCTTAATAATAGCATTTTATAATTATTGTATTCTCTTTAATTGTTTATAAAAAAATATACCTCGTATTCTTTAAATCGGATCAATGTTACGAAAATTGATAAATAAGGTATTTAAGTATAGCAAGCAGGGGTAGGCATATTTAAATTTTTTTTTTTAGAATTACCCGCCATTATTCCGCCCCTAGATTTTGAAAATTACCATTTGGCAATTTTCTTTTCTTTTCGATTTATTATTTTTTGTAGTCCGTAAAGTAGCGACGAAACCAATAAACGCCGTAAAGTGCCGTTTAAAGATAAAAATCGACAAAAATTAGACATACAAAAATATTTACTTTTTTATTTTGACACTAACCCTGCCAAAAAAAAATCCCTTATTATCGACACTTAACGGTACTATAAAAAAGAATATGTTCTTTTTGCAAATTAAAAAGAGAAGGTCATACGTAAACTTACACTTGTAGGAAAAAGATGATCTTTACGTATTTTTTTTTACTTTCAATATATCATTTATAAGCGTATACGACTTTGAACCAATAAACTTACTATTAGATAAAAATTTCAGCTGACGTTGCATTCCTAATTAACAAGAACTTTGTAATTTTTGTGCAAAAAAAAACCCGGTTTTATATAATTGAAATACATGATTTTGAATTATTGAAAAGTATGTAAACGCAAAGAAAAAAAAAAGAATATATTAATCGTAATACTAAAAAAATTGTTTTTTGTAATACTAATTATTACAAAAATACTTTCTGATTTCTAATTTATACGAGTATTAAAGGTAACGATATTGTTTTATCACCTTTAAAATACATAATTTACTTTGTAAACAACAATTTTAACTTTTTTTTTGGTAGTCTTTTACACATTTAGGTTTTTTCAAAGGTTATGATAGCGCGCTTTAGGCACAATTATTATAAAAAAATCCATAAAATAAACTTCCAGGTATTTTTGTACGTATTAACCTGTTCTTTAATAACGGGTCTGTAAATAAAATTCCTCCATGAGTAAGTAAGACAAATATACAGCGCATATGTATTAATACACGATATTATATGGACGCGAAACATGTACGTAAACTAACAAAACTCAATATAAGGCAAAGGTTAAAAAAAACCTTTTAGTTATTTAAATTTTCTTTTTTTTAAAAAGCATGATGTACCTACAACAAAAATCTACTTTTGTGTTTTGGCATATATTTTAAGGTTCATAACTGTTCATTAAACGCACTCATTAAATATAAAAATACTTTAAATAAATGCATGCATGCATGGTACTTAAAAAAACAATATGTGCAGTCATTTTTTTATTTGATCAATATTAACATCTTTTTTCTGTATTTAAACAGACTTTTAAATTTTTAGAAACATAATTTTATACCAAAAAAGCGTTTTCAATGCCAACTCACTTTACGAGTCTTATATTTTATGCCAAATCTATTTTAAAAAAGTATTTTTTTGACTTGTCTTTTTGCATCATAGTAGTTGGACTTAAAATGTATGGAACACTATGCCTTTGTTACCCTACGTATAAAAAATCTTAGTTTGACATGTTGTTGAATGCAAAAACTACAGGATAATTTATAAAAATGCCTACTTAATAAAAATGGGGAATTGGTCTTTTATTTACCAAATTGCTATGTTTTTTGTTTTTTTTTGAATAATACTTTGTGATTTTATCCCTTATAAAATTCATTGAACACAAAATATCTTCAAAAGATTATTCTCATATATATCCGTTACCGAGAACATTCTCGAGAATATTATTCATATTTTTAAAAATAGGGTTTCCAATTTCGAGATATCGAGATGCTCGAATGTCGAGATTTTTCGAGAACCGAGACTAAAATATACCTAAAAAGTACGAGAAAATTCTAAAATTGTCTATTTTTTTTCTTTTTTTGGCAGATAACATGTAACTGCTGTTTATGTTGACAAAAAATAAATACTTGCTACCACAATACCAATATTTTATGCCTACTATACAGGGGAAAACTGATATCTAATATAACTTGACTTTTAAACTATCTTATAGCAAAAAAATGAAACCATATATTAATTTAAAGACATGTCATTGGTCGTTCTAATACTTCACCTTGTTAAAAATATTAGAATGAGCCAACATTTTATAAGATAACATTTGATTATGTAATTCGTTATTTAATTTCTTTTCACAATGCAAACGCAACGCAGATATCTACTTGCTAAAAAACAAAAAGCTATAAGAGCATGTATCTTTTTTATGTACTTTTTATAAACATGTAAGGTTTACATGTGTTTTATTTGATAGCTTAAAATGTTTTTTTAACATAATCAATAATTTTAGACGCAAGCCCATTAAAAATACAAATATTTAGGCATTTAACAATGTGCATAAAAATAGATATAAAATTTAAAGGTTACAACTATTCAAATACGACAAAAACTAAAATATATTGCTCATAATGCAAACGACCTAAAAACTTTATAGTTAACTATAAATTTTTTTCATCAAAGTTTTTACAGTCGAGATTCCTGAGAATCTCGAGATTTTTCGACACTAAAAAAACATCAAAAAAGGTCTCGAGTCCCTTTGATTCGAGATCTCAACACTGGAAACCCTATTTAAAAATGAGAATCTGCCCATCCTTGACAGCAAGCGCCTACAAGAAAGAATAAAATCTTTTGTTTATCTTTTTGTATACGCGAACTATTAAACAAATAATAACTTTGTGTTTTTTAATAATTTTTCCATGTTATAGTTTTTGGATGAGGCTCTCGAAGCTTTGGATTAAATAGTTTTAACCATTTAAAAGATGATATTGATTTATTTATGTCGCTTTATATCGCTGCAAATTTATCATCTGATAAACAATTGTACCAATTAAGTTTCAATGTTTATCCTGTCAATAATAAAAATCAATATAATTTTCTAAACCGCTTAAAAGTGTTTATATGCAATTTTGAGCACTGTAAACGACGTATCTTGATGATTTCTGCACATATGACCCCGTAAATACAATATTAATTCTTATTTCATACATTATTTTAAAAACTCCTGTCATTATGAGGAGAAGTGCTATGTAACCTCGGTTCGACCCCAACATTGGAAGCATTTAAATACTAAGAAACTATTTTTTATATTTTTGTAAATTTACTTTTATGGAAGCTCAACCTAAATTTAAACGAACCAAACAATAACATGCTTGTAAGTTTTTTCTTAGCTTTTTTGTTACGTTCCTTAGCACCTAATGTACATTCTAAATGGGTTTAACCGCATTTGTTTTTAATGTTTACTTTTATGCGTAAAATTGCGTTTCAAGACCGTTGTACAACTTATAACGGGGGTTAGTGGCTGATTAAATAAAAATAATGTCATAAAATTATTTTTATGTTCAATATAAATTTCAATTTTACAGCAAATAAATTAAAAATTTTTAATATATTGTGTTAGAATTATGTTTTGAAAAAACGAGTATTGCACTAAATGTAAATAAGGTTAAACTTTTACAATGTAATATCATATACGATTTTGTCAAAATTATTTTTATCTGTGGTTTATATGATTTAAAATCTAAACCTAGTTTACGTTTTTTGAGTTTCCTGTAATAAAATTTTTGTTTTTTACTTTTAAAAAATATAATGAGCATACGCACAAAGTAAAAAAAAATTCGGCAGATTTACAATAGCTTTTACAGCCGATTTAGACAGCAGCACTTAAAATAATATAAAACCTGGAATTTATCACTGCCTACTACTAAAAAAATTTTAATATGAAAAAAGGGTTGCAGAAAAAAAAAGTGACCGCGGCCCCCTTTAAATTGAAATCCGGCGTTGGGCGGGCCACGGTTTTTAGAAATAACAACTACCGCTTTCCACCGTTTAGTTTGCGCGCGCGAGTTACTGGTTCAATTTGTGCACGGATGCCCTTTTTAACAAGATAAACTAATATTTTTAAAGCAACAGTTCATATTTATACATAAAAAACAAAGGTCTTATGGCTATTATTAACATACGTCATAGTAAAAAAACTGTCTAATAGTACAATTTTATTGTAAATTGTATAGTTCCATGCACATAAAAGTATTTAAAAAAGTTTTGATTCTATTGTAAGACTAATTTATTTATATAAAAAAATTACTTTTACACAATATACATGCGTATATCGTTTTAATATACAAACTGTTTTGTAAATGTATTTCACATACAAATATAGAAAGATTATCAGCAGACGCATACGTAATGTCATAAAATTGAATAGACCCCCTTAGCGCGAGTTCACAATTTTATCCGTTGGAATTTTTTCAGGCCAAATTAAGGGGTAAAAAATTGCATTGGAAAAAATAATTACATTGGATTTTTTTTTGTGTTCGATGTTGATTTATATATACAAATATTTTTTTCCATTGGGAATTTTTATGACCAAGGAAAGCTTCCTTAGTCATTTTTTACCTTTGAAAAAATTAATACAAATTTCCATGGAAAATTTCTATGAACACGCTCGTAATAAGATCATAACATTTAATCCTTGTTTTTATCTGCCTAAGATTTACTAGTACTTACGAGGTAGATATATGTGCAAATTAAAATACAATAATAAATAATCCACTAATATTTCTATAAGAAATAATGAGTAAGCGGTACTGTTTTATATTTATTATCCATTTTCTGTTTAAATTACTGGTTATTTACTTATAGACGTATATATATTATCAAAATATGTTTTATTTTACAAGTTTTTACTTTTTTTTATATAGCCATACTAATCTTGATTTTTTTTTTACTCCGCGCATACACTTAAAAAAAACTTAAAGCTATTTATAAGTACCCTTACGAAAAATAATTGTTGTTATATGTTTTCAATGTTTTTTTTTTCTTTATAAACTTTTCAAATAAAAATTTTATTTTCTAAAAACTTGTTAATTATTTTTTTATGCGAAATGAAGTAAAATATATATGCTACAAAAATACAAAATTTGCAGTTTGAATAAAAATTTAAAAAAACTTATTTAAAAGTAAAAAATACAAATCCGTGATTTGTTTTTTTGGCTATTAACACATTTTTAACACCTTTAATACGATGTAACTGTAAAACTTGATCTTTCGAGAATATAAAATAAACACGATTTATTCGCGAATTACTTGTACGCAGAGTAGTTGGTGAAATGTACAAACTCTTTAAAGATCCCTATTATAAGTTTTTGGTCAAGCTGTCTCGCGCGAACTAAACGAAGAAACACATTAGCAGCAAAAATCGTTTTTATTTTGCAAGAAAGAAATACGGGTGGGTAAACGTAACGCTTTAGGGTCCAGTAAAATGATCCCTTGTTGTAAATTATTTTTAAACATTTATTAGAATACTTATGAAAATCTACGCCTATTTAAAAAGATATTATAATCGATAGGTATTTATTTTTATCTTGTCGAATATTCAACTATCTTTTGGAACACTAGAATAAATACTAGGATGAGTTCTAAAGATTTTGATGCAGAGGATGAATTTTTTAAAGTTGTTTTTTCTCCAGATGCAAGTTTGTCCATAAATATTTCACTGTTATCCTTACGTTATTCACCTGCATTTATGTTCGAAGTATAGGTACGGTAAAACCTCTATTATATCCGTTTTTTTACCCCCTTTTATCCAAAAAATTGCCCTCTTAGATATAAAATTATATAAATTAGAGGTATTAAATAAAAAGCATTCAAAATAAAATGCTAATAGTCAAAAAGTAATATTTGGCAGTTATAGCCTTATTTATGTACTGCTGAATTCAGTGGAAGACACTCAAGTCTTCGACTTACGAGATGGGCCGCACTCGTCGGGCCTAAAATTAAAAGGGTTCCTCAACTCTTCGTTCTGCGAGTGAAACCGACATGCCTTTTTATATAGCATAGTAGAACGAACTCCACTCGCCGCCCGACTAGATGAGGACCCCATTTTATTTAGGACAGGCGAGTTTGGCTGTATCTTGTGGATCGACGAAATGAAGTCTATCCGAATGAAGTAACACAAGTAACGTAAAAAAAGTAAAAATAAGTTTTAATCTAGTAATAAACTGAAATTTCCAAGTCACTTAGTAGGACATATATGAGAAAGCTGTCAATAATATCAGTTATCATTTAATTTTTCTTTTAACAGTAAATCTTGTATAGAAACGAAACTAAAAAGGCATATTTTTTAAAAGTTATCCATATAGTGTTTTTGCTATTTAGGTTTTGAGTTAAAGATATTTTTGACTTGATATTTTAATTTAATGCAAACAAGATATTCAAAAAACCCAATTTCCCCTATCAACATCCGCCATTCAACTTTTTCCCACACAATTTAGCAAAAACAAGATTATATCCATTTTTAATATATCTATCTAGTCATTTGCTGCTTCCAAGTTTTCTATGTAAAATTCTTGAGAAATTGATGTGTTATTCCTATAATAAAACACTCGTATGAAACGTTTTGTTGCAGATATGTATCAATGTTCTCTATTTCAAATTTGTTTAGTTCTTAAAATTTTTTATTTTACTACTTAAGGTTGCTTTTTTTATTCTCATCTGCCAATTCATATCCTATTTATAATTCTAA
>JAQFYM010003661.1:0-17863 GCA_034694785.1 Agrenia bidenticulata | reverse complement strand
AACCCCCCCCCCCTAACCCCCTATGGATAACACCCCTGTTCCAAGGTAATAAAAAGGATTCATTGGAACACCGTTGAGAAACGCTGGTATAGAGTATAGTATGTAGGGTACTCCTATTTTAGTACCCGGTAAGTTACTAAACGGTTATGTATATTACAATTTTTGATGGTTACCGTTTAGTATTTTTTTGCTTCGTATAGATCTGGAGTATGACAAAAAATATTTCTGACTATAAAAATAGCAAGAAAAATATACGGTGGAAAATTGTAAATCTTGTGGAATAGTATTTTCATGATTAAAAAGATTTCATTTTACTTATATAAACAAAATCACAGTTTTTGTGTTTTTTTTTCGTAAACGCAAGACATGTTATAGGTGCATTTTACCTAATTTGGCTACAAAATCAAAATTGCGATATATAAAAAAATTTCAAAATTTACATATTTTCATTAGAACTTTTATCAAAATATATATTTGCTGCTAGACTTTTAATTATGTAAACAGACAGTTTTACAGCTTAATATTTGACTTTTGAGGACAACTAAACAATTTCCTAAAAACGTTTTTTTAGAATTATGTGCTGATTTCTTAAAAAAATCTTCTTTGTGCTTTATCAACATAGGGGTCCTTTATTTATATTAAAACACAAAAACGCCTTTTTTTAATGTACTTCGGTATCTTTTTTTCAGCAGAGCTTTCGATTTATTTAACTTCTTGTAGTCAAATTTGGTTTTTTTCCCCTGCGCCATAAAAATTCACAAGAAAAACTATAAAATTTCTAACACAATATTATATGTATACCGTAAAAAACAAATTTATATATCCAAAAAAAACATAGTATTCTAAATGACACCTCTTTTGATAAAATAAATAACTGAAAACGTGTGCATATATAATTCAAAAATTAATTCACCGTATCTTGCAGAAAAAAAGCTTTAAAAAAATTATATTAACAACTTCTATAATGTCTTTTTCTTGCAATTATGACCCATTTGTGTTTTAGGTATCAACATAGTATTTTTAAAATTTTTTTATTATTAAACCATATTATTATTTATGACAAGATATCCTTATGATTTACCTTTTTCCGCAATTCTTTACGTAATTCTACAATATATTTTTTTTTTTAATAAAATAATGTCCTAATATTACCAAATTTTTACAATTTTCATGATTTTGCCCGGTAATGAACAGCCACTAAAAATTCCTTACTGTTATGCTGATTACCAGTGATAATACTTTGTCTATCCTTGATGTTAACTTTTTTGTCAGCCTTAAAACTTTTATGAATAAGATAACGAAAATTTTAAAACCAAACTATGATGTATGCATTTTTGTAAGTTAACAAAAATTGACTTAAAACATTGTGTAAAATTTATTACTTACTGCTTACCGATACATTACCTTTTAGTAGGGATGCATTTTTTTATGAAAAAATTAACTAGTTAACTGATAAAATTTATAAATTAACTTTTGATTAATCGAAAAAATATTTAATATTAAAATTAAAATTTAAACTTTTCTACGAAAACCGTTACAGAAAAAAAAATATTATCAGTGCAAAACAGATTTTGCACAGTGTACTACTGTTTTGTCATTTGATTTTTGTTGTGACGGGCTTAAATGAGGCAGAATTAAATAAGAAGCATTTTTTCTCAGAACAAAAATCATGCTTAAAAGCGCAAAAAAGGACGCTTTAAAGAGCGTCGAGGCGCATATTCTGCGATAAGAAATAAATCTTTGTGTTTTTTATTGAGTTATGCATAATGTTTGATATTTTACTACGTTTTTATTAATAGTTTGTTACAATTGTACAGTCTGCAATTTTTTGTTTTATTTTGGTATCAGTATAATCAGTTAACTAGAACATGTAAAATATGGGAAAGTTAACGCGTTAACTTTTTTAACTCGGTTAAAGTTAACTAGATTACAGCCCTACCTTTTAGTATCCGGCTACAAAGTAGCCATTTTTACAACTTACCGGTAATTGGAGTACCCTAATAGTAAGTGTATAGTAAATCCTTACTATACGGTTTACTGTAAAACCCTACTACGCATGAGTAGAGCAGTGTAAGTGCATTCTAGTTGGGTCTGCAGAGCAACTGAAAATACTCAGCTTACTCATGCGCGCTCAGCATTACATCTGTTACTATTTTTTATATTTCTAAGGATTCTTGAAGATTTAATAGATAAAATAACTTAGATTTGTCATAAATAAACATAAACTCATCAATATAAGTTTATTAAAGAATTATAATAATCAGTATCTATATTTCAGTCATTTTAATCTGAGATTTGTTTTTGCCTGCAATTTAAAATAAGTTTATATTCAAAAACAAAAATTGTCACATCATATGAAGCAAACCAGCGAGACCATAACTCAAAATATACTGAATTCTGTTGAAGATATGCATATCGAGATTTCGGGCAAACGTATTACGACAATAAGCATCCATGATATATTTTCCTTGATTAGGTGGATTAGAGGCGAAATAGTAGACCCTGGTTTTATAAAGATCAAAAATCCGCGAATTTTAGATTCTATTAATTTTATATTCATAGAGGAAGAAGTGGATCGAGTGTTCTATGAAATGGTTGAGAACAGGTTGTATGAAATTAAAACAACTATTGTGGATATAAAATTGTAATTTAATAGCAAAAATATGATATATCTTAATGCAGAACGCAAGGATGATATAAAAAATGGTACGCAAGAAGTACTATATGAGGCAGTAGGGCAAACCAAGATTCCAGTTATGAAATATAAATGTATACAGCATGGAACAGTTGGTGATGTTAAAAGTATATCAGAAGTTAAAAATCATCTGATTAAAAAAATAAGGAATGGCAATTGCAAAACAGATATTATATGCGAAAGGAAGTTTAAAAAGGAATTGGTCGGTCAAAAACAACCCGAAAAATGTTATATAAATTCACTTGATAATGATACGATGTATAGTGATTTAATGAGATCTCTAAGGCTGAATAAGCAAAAAATCAGTGAAAATGATAAGATTGAGGGCAAATTATTGACATCAAAGCATGAAAACACTACTTGCAGGGCACAGGCAGTTGATGAGTCATCATTTTCATATGGAGCTAAAAATGAAGCTAAAAATGAAAAGAGATTATTAACGAAAAGGCTATTAGACAATGGCTTAATGATAAAACGATGGTATGATGATATAGTTACTGAAATGGAATGTAATCCATCCACCCTTGTTATAATTGATAAATCCTGTATTACAAGCGAAAGCATTTCATATTTCGTGATTAAGAACTGGATAGGTGTTTATAATTTTCAAGCCCTATTTACTAATGAACCATTTTCTTTAGCATATGATGAACAAAAATTTCATATGTTTAATGAAGTTTCACCGTATTTTGCGATCGCAATAGACTGTGAAATGGTACAATGCGGAAGTATAAGAGGTCTTGGCCGCATAAGTATAGTGGATCATACCGGAAAGCTCATCTATGATAAATATATTAAGACAAATATGGTGATAACAGATTATCTTACCAATATAGCGGCTTGACAAAAAAGATTATTGATGAAGGAATTTCAGAGGAAGTCATGATCAGGGAACTAGAACGCATAATAGGGCCAAATACAGTTATAATTGGACACTCTCTATTTAACGACTTGATTTGCTGTAAAATTTTGCATAAAAAATGCATTGACATGGCATTCATTTTTCGAGCAGCTGAAAACAAACCCATATCCCTAAAAACACTGGTAAAAAGATATCTTAATAAAAATATACAGAATGGTGCACATTGTAGTATTGAGGATGCAAGGGCTTGTATGGAATTATTGGCAATCAAAGTCAAGGAACTAAGATTAAGAGAACAAAATGAACAGGTAATTTATAATAGTCAGAATATAGTATGTACAAAATTTGATAACTATCATCAATTTGAATATAATGGACAAATTAATATGTATGATTGCACCAACTACCAACAATTCTTATCGGCCAGGGTACATAATCACTATAAGGGAAACTTGAATATAGTGGTTTATATACTAAAAGGAACTGCACATTTTATAATTTGAAATGAATAAGGAATTAAAAACAACTAACAAGTAATATTTTTTTAGTAATTTTGTTATGCCTCCTCATTTGTATGTAAAAAGATTAGAGATGTAAAATCCAGAGATATCAATTTATCGCTATAATTATCAGGGCTTCCGAAAAAATAATTGTATTGTCCATATATTGTAGGGACATTATGGATGGAAAACATTTTACCATATTTTGGCATATTTTATATATATTTTTTGTTATTTAACCATATTTATACATATTTTATACATATTTTTACATATTTTTTGTATATTTTTTCCATATTTTTTTCATTTTTTTATGACTACATCTATTTCTAAAAGGATACATTTTATTTTCCGCAAAGTACCGATTGTAAACAAATATGCAAATTAAATTGTAAAATAATGTAAAAATAGTATGTATTAAATCACCTAAATCGACCGAAATGAAGAAAAACCATAAAGTACTACATTTTTAATATATAAAAGTATCAAATCTCAAAATTATGTCAAATAAACATATATTTTTATATAAGGTCATGTGTAATATTGTTTATATTTTTTTATTGCCTAACAAAAAGTAACAAATATAAATTAAAAAAGGTAAAAACTATGTAGAAGTATTTATATTCCAAGAACTTGTTAATATATAAAAATATCATGTAATAATCTAAAGTTTTACGATACGAAAAGAACCTTATATATGGCAATACCATTATGGCCATAATAAAGGGCGGCCTACAAATTGAATTCCATATTATTGCCATACCATATTCGGAACCCCTGATAATTATACAAAAATATAAAATCCATAGTTCGTTTTGATGTGATTGTTGAGTAATATTATAATTAAATAATAATTAAATAAAATTGCAAAACTTTGTTAATTTACTTTTTATAGGAATCACTAACTCTGATGCGGCCCAAGGCATCTCGCACCCCTCGGCAAACTATATGTGTAAAAATCATACGTTAACTTCTAAAATAAACCCCGTAAAAAGAATCCCGAATTTAGTAAAAAAAACTTCAATTTTTGTATTTCTATAGACCCATAGGCTCTTTCATATCCACTCTAGAATTCTGTACCCCCTCTAACATACTTAGGATTGTTGTATGCCAAAAAATAGCCGGGTTTACCGATTGCCGAACTTGGCCCGGTCAAAAATCCTTTAAAGTCTCGGGACCGGTAATAATCGATTCCGGCCGAGAAAGTCAAGGCTGCGATTTTTACCAATAATTTTTAAAATCCAGATTATCTGGCGACTGATTATGCGGACCAAAATAGGACCATAGAAATTAGAAGGCTATAAAACTTATCTAATCTATAAATTAGTGATAAATTACTAAAAAATGGTGGTTTGTCCCCATCTCTAATCATAGGGTTGAAATATGATCAAAATTTACAGTTTCAGAGATTTAACATTAGTGTATGTCGGTAACCGGTTAATTTACAAATGCCTCTGTTACTAACCGTTATAGCGGTTAAGTAACCGGTTAGCGGTTACTTACGAACTTTTAGTCAAAAAAAAAAGTAATTTAAACGTAAAAATACATAGACTGTAAAATTTTTCTTTCTTCTGTTGAATCTTTTTGCCAACAGTTAAACATGTCGATTTGTCAAATTTTACAAATTAAAACAGCTATAAAATATTATGAAATAACGAGGTGTCATTAAGATACATAACACAATTGGAATTTGTCACTGTACATTCTATATTGCTTTATAAGGCTTAAAACTACATTTTTTTAACAAATCACAGGCCTAGATGCTGAAGGTGTGCTTGGGTCAGAACTAATATATTTATTTATAGTCAAGTTGTTTATATAGTTAAATAGAAGATATAAAACCATTCATCTGTTTGATATTTTACGTACCCAGGACGTATCAGACTATGATACGGATGGGTCCGACAGATACTCTCTTAAAAATCAGTTTTGTAACTCAATTTGTGTTCAAATATATATTTTTGATATTTTTGACTAATTTATACAAAAAACTATATAAAACCGCTGTTATATTTGTTTTAAAAATCTTCTCGATATAATTATATTCAATCCAAGACAAAATCTTTTTAAATAAAAAAGAAATAAAGAAACAAACAAACAAATATAGAAATTGCGTAGAAACATTTACCGATTTATTTTTTATAAACACAAAAAAAGAGGTAAAAAATCGATTATTAAGGAAAATCAGACCCGTAATTGCAGGCAAAACAATTGTTGCTATGGGCTAGTATGCGAAAACGTGAATTTATAACGTCCAAAATTTCATTTATAAAATAGATTTAATCTTAACTGCTCACGTTCCTATGTCATATGCTGTTTTTACTAACAAAACTGTCATATATTTTTTCAGATTTCAAATTCAAAGAATAAATATAGTGAATCCCTCATCATGGAAACGTTTATATTTTGAGGGATTTTTAAAATTACAAAGAAAAAATAAAAAAAAAGTTGATAAATAATTTGCAAAAAAATATACATGTTACATTGCATCATTTTTGTTAGGTTCTTGCTGTTATTTTTTGGTATATCAGACTAATTCTCCGTGACCAATTTATCATATTAGGTTAATTCCTCATTTATAGAAACTCCCACTATGAGGGATTCTACTGTATAGGCAAAGAATATAAATAATAAAAAAAATCATATAAAATAATATATAATATAAGATGACATATAAAATATTATTCTTTTTTCTGTACTTTTTTCAAGGTTGCGACCTGCAAGTAACGGTTACCTCGAACAGATCAAAAGTTAGTAACCGTTTTTTAACCGGTAAGTTTGTAACCGGGTAGTTGAAATGCATACACTATTTAACTTGCATAAAGATTACATTCGAAATACATCTCAGGTGTATTATAGTACATAATTGGCCCTTTATCTTACAGGGACCTAGTATACCTAAACAAACACTCTATACCCTAGCCTAAACGGTATTCCTGCATTTTGACCCACTTATGTCGGTTCTGAACTAGATTGTCGATCGATTTTAGCTCAAAAAGCAGCCGGCTCCTATACGGCTTATTTTTATTACACAAAGATCACTCAATGAGCCGTCTTGTGCCGTGTATAGAGACGAACCTGCTTGGGCAGCTAACAAAAAAGATGTATATTATACCCCGGTTAATATACTGCATGTTTTTGGGTATTTATAAAACAAAAAAAATAATAATTGAAATTTCCGTAACAGTAAACAATTGTGATAGGGTAAATGGGTTGTGGTAAACACGCCACAGGGCCAGAAAAAACCCCTTTGCTTGTAAACTCGCTAGAAATAACATAAAAACGGCATTAATCGATATCAAAAATTATAAAAAATGTTTGTAATAAACACATGTGTGATCAACACAAAACAGAAATAAATACTTAGGGTTAGGGTGGTTAAAAAATTAAAAAAAAATAAAAAAGATTAAAATTAGAAATTGAAATAAATACCATGGTAATGATATAAAGCAAACTATAGATATAGGAACAAATTTATGTATCATCTTTTTTTTTTTGTTATAAATTGCCACAGTCCGGCCTAAAAATTTATCCTGGCGAGTTTGACATACCCTATTTTACAGGCACACTGGCAATTTCTACCGCAGCCGATTAAAGGACGGGTAAATATACATATACAGCAAAAAGTATTATTATTTTACATTAAGATTGTTTCATTTTTTGATGAGTATAAATTTCGACTAATTTTTTTATAATAATATACTTATTTAGAACTGCCTTTTTAAAAATGTTATTTTTTTGTACTGAATTCTATAAATTTTTCGAAGTATGGTTTTATAAAATTTCAAAATCGAAAATGAGCAATTAAACCGCTGATCGTAAGAGCCGGCTCATAGATCGCTCCTTTTAAAATATAACCTTTTTTATCAAATGATCTAAACGCCTTAAATCGACACCTCTATTCTGAACCTCCTTTGAAAACCAGCAATAATGGAGTAGTGAAAAATTACGGCCTAAAATATACAGGTAAAAAATAATGAAGACATGAGTTAAGAATTAAACGTTTTATATTGCTTTTTTTTTCTTTTACAGCAAAATCCGGGGGTAAAAATGATCTTAACTCTAGATTCCAAGACATAACCAGTTACACGTAACTACAAATCCTTGTTTTAATGTATATTTTTAAAAAATTAAATTGTTTTGGTTCTACCGTTCAATTTATCTGGCTTTATTATTTCTAAGGGGGTTCAGAACTGACGAAGGGGGTTCAAATGCAGGAATATCGCCTAAACCCGATTAGCCTAACCTTTGATTGCATCGGAAAGCAAAATCTATGGTTATAATACTTAACTTAATAGAGTTAAAACTTGTTTTTATGTTCTCTGTACATTATGGAATATTTTGTATGATATTCTATTAATATTTTATGTGCATTTGCTGTCCCATTTTTAATTGGGCCCAAAAACATCCCGGCCTGAAAAGAGGAGGGAGGGTTATACAACCTTTTATCCATATAAACACTTAATTAGTAGTTTGAAGAAGATTTTTGGGCTTTTAATTTTTTGGGTCTTTTTTTGATTTTTGGTCCGCATAATTATCTCCCGATTATTTATTAAAACCTTAATAGATAGTAATATTTTTGATAATAAAAATTAATAATCTTTTATTTAAAACTTTATAGTATTTATTTTGTATATTTGTACAAGTGTTTACTTTAACATTTTACTAAGTTTCTTCAATTACAGATTCAAAACATTTTTTGGGGCCTTGTAATGCATGATACTCTAATATTTAAAAGTCTATCAAGTGTTTTTTATTATTAGACTATATTTAAAGCAGATATGTTAGAGCTTACATCGAGGCAGAACGCATCCACATCATTATATGCGTTTCAGGTTCTTATATTTTTTGGGGCTCGTGTTCATAGCGCTACAACTACAAGAAAATTAAAGGTCGTATCTGGTTTGTTGAGAACCCGTTTCTCTTGTGTCTGCGTCTTAAAGGATATTATTTTCTTTTTTTATTACCCCTTAAACAAATTCTTTAGTGAATGTCCCTTGATCAAATTTCTTTATTTCATAAATATATAAAAAAGTAGTCAAGAGAAGATGTTCAAAAGAATCCGTTTTTGTGGTAAAAAAAGGATTCGACTTCTTTTCAAAAAAACCCAAATGCAAAAGAAACCGTTTTTTGGCCAAACAAGGCCCGCCCTAAGATTCCGCTACATATCAATATTACAGCTTATGAGTACAAATATTCATGCAATGCATAGTTATTTCGTATCTATTAAATTAAACTTTAGTTTATTAAAAGGAGTGGTTGTAAAAAATAGTAATTAAAATACTCTCAGCATATTTTTTCATAAGGTAATTGGTGGAAATAATACTGAAAAAAACAGCAACATAATTTTTAAAAATTATTAAATTGCGTCTTTATACAGTAAAATGGCATATTTTTTGTGTTGTTAATTTGTTTTGTATCATTTATAGTAATTGCTAGTTATTTTTTATTTTTTGTCATTATTCAAGCGAAAAAAAGCAATAACTATCTAGTAAATTATATTAGCCGCGCAAGCTAATACTGAAAGCAGCTCATTTTTATAAAAAGAAAATACCATATAGTAGTTAAAAGCCTTAATTTTTACCCTTGTTTCTTCTTAGGAAATAATCTTTAAACTTTAAGTATTATAATTTTTTTTGTTTAAAATTTTTATTCTATTATGTATAACAAGTCCGTTTAACTTTAAAATTTACATTTATATTATCTATATTTATGTAAATATTTTTGGATAATATGTTACCAATATATATTTAAATATACAATTAATATAAACATGTAAAAAAACGGACTTGACTAAAAAAAAAAGTGGTTATAAAAAAAGATAAAAAATTTTTTTATTTTAAATCAGCAAAAAATATTTTTCTACAAAAGTATATACTAAAAATAATTTGCGCCCAAAAAATTGTACCATGAATTACTGACAAAGTCTCTATTGGTGACTTTAAGCCATGATATTTTTTTGTAAAGGGTGGCTTGTTAATTAAAAGCAGAAACCTCAATAAACAATGCATTTGATGATTTTTTTACATATTCTCATACATCAGCAGGTTCAGGGATACGAGTTAGAGTATTTATAGGGTCGCTTGTTTTGCCCACGTTTTAAAAACAAAATAGGTGAAAAATTATTTATCTTTTTTAAATTTAAAAAACACTGGTTGCAAAAAATATTACTACTTCGAATATTTTGTTATTTTTTTTCTTAATATGAAAAATTTACTAAAAAAGTTTGCTGTCTCTACGGTGCATATATTTATTTTTGTTTTTTTAAAGGATTATCCCTCCTTTTACTACCCAATCCCTTGTAAAATGATGCAAACATTAGAGTGTAGTGTACTAAATAGAAATGTTTAGTTGTTTTAGAATGCTTTTAGTTGTGATACTACTAGTCTATTTTTTATTCAAAACTCGCTTTTTATTTATCCGAGTAATTATAATAATTTTAACCGTATGTATAGACTAGAGTTTTTCGCAAAGAAAATCCACTTTTATTTTTTGTTTTTTACAATTATAGAAATACGAACACTTATATACAGATTAAATTCAGTTAGTAATTTTTTCTCGCATTTTATCGCATAAGGTTACGTTCGATCAAAAAAAATCTATACTTAAGACTAGTTTAAACTAAAATAACATTCGTTAAAGTGAAAACATTAATTCAAATAAATTTTTTTGTGTCTGTATACTAATATAATATTGTCCTGAATGTTTAAAATGCCATGTGTGTCTGTTTATATTTTTAACAAGCTGTAAGAACGTTTTTTATATTTTTTTTATAAAACTTTTACATCCCTAAAAAATTTTTTTTTTTTGTGTCTTGCGTAAAAACAACTTTTTTAAATGAAAAAACAGTTTTTAAGATAATACATTAGGTCAACTTTTACTAGTTTTTATAATTATACAGAGACAAAAAATTAAACTTAATAATTTATTTCTCTGTTTTAATGAGTTCCATTGATTATTGTTAATTCTTTCTGTTGTTTAAGTGCTCTGTGATCTAATTCGAATTTTTTTGCATTTTTAAGTACATCGGCTCAGCCGCGTAGCGAAGGGGGGGGGCACGTGCCCCCCCTAGGAAAAAAATGTAGCCATAATTTAAGGGGGGGGGTCTTTTTTTGTGCTGAGATTTTTTTGATAAAAAAATTTTAAATTAAAAATTGTTAAACTAAAATTTTTTAAAAAAAACATGCAAGATTTTTGTCAATTTAAATCGTGTTTTTTTGCCCTATTTTGAAAAAAAAACACTGACTAGCCCTGGTCAAAAAAACATACTGGCTACGCCACTGCATCGGCTTTAACTGTACTTTCACGTAATGTTTGTTCTACTCGTGGTTTTCTTATCTATCCTAAACAGTTTTAACAATTTTCTGTAAAACACGTCCAGAAATGTTTTTTAGCCCTTACCAGAATTTAATATTGAAATGCAACTGAGTTTTATAGAAAATTTTATATACTGTATATGAAAAACTTTTTTGCTCCAAAAAAAACATAACAGTTTCCTTTTTACAAAAACTGTTTTCTAAAAAACTTTTAAAAACATTTTTACCTTATAAAAACGACCACTGTAATATATTTAAAAACTGCTTATTAAAATTTTGTCAAAAACGTTATATATTTTTTAACAAAAGACATAAGTGTATATTTAAAAAGTTTTTGCGTATAAAAGACAAATGTCTTACAGGAAGAAGTTTGTAAAAAACACATTATGTCATAGCGTTTTAGTTGAACACGTGTTTTAAAAACAAAATTCGCGGCCTAGGTTTTTCGTTTACAGGTATTTTTTAGACTTTTAATATTTTTCAATAATTTTTTCTTTTAGATGCAGAGAATTAATGCCTTATATAAAAAAAAATTGCCAATTGTAATTGAATTTTAAGTCGTTTGTTCGAATAAATTTATTCTAAAAAAAGTAAGAGTCTATATGTGCAAAAAACTGGTTGAAAAGTTTATCTATAAAATACCATTTTTTAATTATTAAAAAGGATAATACGTAAAAATCAAGCTTTATGGTAGTTATAAAAAATTGTTTTTTCTAGATGTCACATTTAGAAACAGCTTTTGTATGTCAATTCTAAACTACAAATACACCGTTACGCACCATGGCGGTTTTATGCAAACCGCTTTAAGGTTTCAACGGAGAAACATTTTAAATAGGACTCGCGCGGATTTAAGTTTGGCATGTGGAAGCATTAAAATTCTAATTAAGTTGTAGTTGACATATCTTTTATTTTATATGTGTGGCAAAACACATAAATAATATAAAAAATGAATTTTTTTTAAAAGAAGTTCTTTTGATATTGCATTCATACAAAAAGTCTTGTAGAAACTTTGTAAGAAGTTTTTTGCCCTATAAAAATAAAAGTGAATATTAAAACAATTTTTATTTAAAAAAGTTTTTAGTTTCTAATTCCTTTTTTTTGCTTTAACTTTGTGATATTACATAAATATGTTTTAGTAAGAAATTAAATTTTTTAAAACAAATGTCTAAAATACAAAATACAAATTTTCTATTTATCAAGCCCTTAATAGTTTTTTGTGGTTAAGAAATATAAACTTAAACCATTTTGTAAAATTTTTTATTTTGTCTTTTTACGTTGCCAAATAAACAGCTCAAAAATAACAACCAACCTTTAAGTTACAGCTTTTATTAGCCAAACAGTGTTGTACTCAGTTTATATAAGTACAGTAAGATTGTGATACATTTTTTAATACCTATAAAAAATGGTTAATAGGCTGAAATAATACACCGAAAGATAAACCGCTTACTATCAAAGCAAATAAATTGTAAATACCATTGCATGTTATATAGATTCGCACTACATATGATTATTAAAACTTTTGCTTTAAGAAATTTTTGTAGTTACAACCAAATATTTTTTTGTATTGATAAAAATTTGTAAGCTAAAAGGCATCAATAAACGCTACAACCTGTAATTATTGTAAAAAAAAACATTGGTCTTTATTTTTTGCTTGTAAATTTTGTTGTATTAAACGCTTTAAACACATATTTTCTTGTACTACAATGTTTTGTTTAGTAATAAGTTTATATGTTTTTTTTCGAAGAGTGCAAACGTGATTTATTAAAATTTTGCACTTTTTGCATAATTTAAAAACCAGTACTTCCGCAAAATCGACACTAAAAACACATAAAAATTTAAATATTGTAAAACTCTTTTGAGATAAGAGAGTGTTCGCTAAACTGTACACACAATTTTTTGCAGAAAGTAAGTAAGTTTAAGAAAAATACAATTTTACATATACAACAAAACATTTGTATATTTATTTCCTAATTTACATACTTTCAATACAAAATTTTCCAGGCAACTCTTTTTTTTATTTAAAAATGTTACCATTTAATTATATTTTATTTTTACCCTACTCCCTTATGTTCCCAATACCATATATATTGTTTGTTATAAAAAAAGACACAAACGCTTATAGCTGTAAAATCTCACGCCTGCATTTTCAACAAGGTCACTTTTATAAACATTAGAAAAATATGTAAACTATATTTATAAGTATTAGTTACTTTACTTATTGATTGTTGTGCTTATAGGCTAGAAATATACAGATTTTTATGTACGCAATTTATTTTAACGTACACCATCAGCAAAAAAATCTTGTGTCGCTACTAAAGTAAATTGTATGACAATACTCAAACATAAAAAAATGTGTTTTATAGTGCATGTACAAATATCTAGTAAAATTTATGTCTATCATGCAAGTATATTGTTGATACCTAATCAAATTACTTCTTAAATCCTTTTACAAAGATTTTGTTAAATTTTTTCTATGAATTAAGCATGTATAAATATACAATACATGGTTTTCTAGCGCAAAGAACTCTGCTCCAACGCCCGAGCAACAACCACAAGTCAAAACTGACACAATGCAAAAAAAAGTTGGATTTTAAACCAGGCTCATTTTTAAAGGGCATGGGGTGTGACGTCAGGCTGTGTGTATCATTTGAAACGATTTTAACACCGTTTTTCTATGCCGGAATTTTTTTTACCTCATGTTGCTTCCACAAAAATCCGATGATTTTTTTTTGTAATTTTTGGCATAAGATAAAACAAAAAACTTGTTTTAAATTTTTATAATTACTGCTTAAGCTTTTTTGTACATTTTCATAGTTCGGCCAAGTATAGAATAAAAAATACAGACCTAAGAAATATACTCAGCTACTGTAAACTTATTAATGCGCAACCAAAACATACAACATAACGATAAATACATTTTTTGTAAAGCAACGAATAAATTTGTCACAAAAAACAGGCAAAAGGCACCGCAGATAAGAACACATACCACAAACCATACAAGTTTTGCTTTGCGTTGTACTAAAGATTTGCAATGGACATACTGCGTCACGTTAGACCCTTAATATAAATGTGTTATTGCCATGTAAATCGTATTAATTTGCTTTGCTTATGAATATAAAAAAAATACTATGCATGTCAACCAACATTAATTATTTTTAAAACTTGTAAAAAACGGGGTTGTTTTCCTATAGATTTATAAACGATCTGACTAAACAAACAGATCAGTTGTAATATAATATATTTTTTGTAAAATAAATAACATCACTTGTTGTAAAAAAGCTTGTGGTTAATCGAATTACACCTTTGCATCGAATTATGTTGTATGATTTTGCAGGCATGCTGTAAAAATACAAGTGAAAAACGCGAAGGATTGTTGCCGATACGTAAACAAAACGTATATAGTAAATGAGATTGTTTTTTTGCAATGGTAATACATATTTTGCAGTAAGATTTTTTGCTAAAAAATTAGTTTATTGAATAAAAATATAAAAGATAACTACGACCTCACTGCAGACGCACTGCTTACATAAAAAAAGCATAAAATACGCAGTGGTGTTTTTGTTTTGCAGGTGCGAGCGAAAAATAAAACTATATTTAATATTTAATATATAAATATATTGTTATTGTAATACAATATATATATTTTTCATCAAAGATAAAAAAACGATAGTATGGTACGTATGATAAAGGAAAAACATAAAATTGTATAGCAGGCATATCTTGCAAAAACGGGTCGAATTCTACACTTATACATAAAAAAGAATATTTCTTGCGATAATAGTATAATTTGCGGCTGTTAAAAAAAACCTGTGAAGTACAGCCTCGTAGAATGTCACAAAAAAATCTTCAAAGTACAAAATTATTTAAATTGCGAACTAAATAAGACAAGTCTTTGTTTTTGATTAAATCCGTATATGAAAATATAAAAATTTTGTTTTTATATCATTAAAGATTTTTAAAAAACATTTTTTTAAGTTTGCACGCGTACAGTTTAAGAAACGATTTATAACTGCTTTTATAAGTATTATAATAAGGGCGTAACTACGAAAAAAACGAAACGGCCTTTTTTGCCGCTAAATATCGATTTAAAGAAATTTAATAAAAACTTAGATTTTTTTTTGTTTATTTTAAGATTATTCGCAAATCTTTTTTACTCTAATGTATCCCTGAGATGGTTTTATTTTTCACTTAAAACGCAACTTTTTTTTTTTGGGCACAGGGGGGTACAGCATATCTACCCCTCACTCCTAAAAATACGCCCACTGTTTACAATACAATATTTTTTTATTTTTATAAGCCAATAATTTTATATCTCTGGGTACATGAGTACAAGTGTTATCTACCTATTGATAAGTTATGCGAAAAATCAACAACCACATAATCTTAATACATATAATTGTTGCCCAGCCTAGCTAGATCACGTAATTGATGCAATATTGTTATTTTAAATGCATCAAAATTAAACACAATCTAATTTTACCAACTGGATTAGTTTGGTCTATTTCTAACACAATCAAATAAATAATGCTGCAAAAGAGATTACATGAAGTACAGAATATTGGAAAGAACGTAATACAGTACATTTAGTATTGATTAGTAAATTGTTACTATATTTACAGTAATTTTTCACTTTCCAACGATACCAAAATTCGCCTGCCCGCGTGCATAATGCGTTTTTTTTTCTATGTACTATAGTCATTAGCCGAAAATGGAAACTGAACAATGTAATGTACTCTCCTAAAAGACCAGACAATTGTGTAAATGCAGATTTTACGATTTTGGCGGCAAGCTAAGCATAATCGAGCATTTTTTAGTTCAGAAAAAGCATAACCAACCTCCAAAAAAAATGTCTCTCCCTTGGTTGCATGATAGTTGATAAGATGCTTTTTTAAGATTATGATTTATAATGCACAAATGTTCTATATACAAGAGCTCATGTACCAAGAGCATACAAATCAATAGACGAAAATGATGTTAAAAATTGCAAAAAAGTTTTTGTATTTATTTTTATAATTTTTTTTGTTCTGTTTTATGCGAATGTTATTTTTTTTATGTATATTGTAAGGTTGCAGTCAGCTAGTGTGACACTCGGTGACCCAGATCTATTTCGTACATTTCAACTTTTATTGGACTGCGCTTGAAATTCGTATTTCGGAAAACTCTTACTTTCAAAAATTAAAATTTTATTTTCTTTTTGTGCAGATATAGTCTTCAAACAAAGTTTTTGTCATTAAATGGTCAAGCGAAATTTATCCCACAAATCATATATAATCTATTGTGTATTTGATTTAAGTTAGTCTTATTTCATAACACAGAAAAACAAGGCAGCATAATGGTAAAAGCATTAAACCTACATTTTTTTGCATAGCATTTTTACGTGTTTCTTGTCGTGAAAATAATTTATGTAAAAATAAAAATCGTAAAATATTACCGATTTTATCTTAGGATATAACATTTTTAAACATAAAAATGCTATTTTTTAACGATTTTGTAACGTAAAAAAGATTCCCTACGATTTTTTATTCATGTACACTAAACTGCAAATTTTTGTGCTAACTAGAATTTATAGAGAAAATATTTGGTAGTTAATTGAGTCGTTCTAAAACAAATTTTGTAAAACTCTAAGGAATGATTCGTAGATTTTACAGCATATTTTTGACCTTGATATAAGTTGCCACCCGGTATATTGGCACATTTTTGCAACATAAATACGCCTATTTTCTACATTTGTGCCAATTATGCAAGGTTGCGCCTTTATGCCAGAGTTTTCAGCCATTTTTATATCAAAGGTATATTTGCCTAATAAAATAAAATTCAAGCTAATATTTTATTTTCGTTTAGATCAGAAAAACCACTGTAAACAAATGTGTTAGTTGAAACGCGTTTGAATAAAGCATTAAACGACAAACATCAGCTTTTGTTTTGTTAAACTTACAAGCTGTTTTTGCCTTAAACTTATGCTCGATGCCTTTTTAGAATATTTACATGATATTATCATTTTATAACGTAATTGCTTCTAGGGGATTTTTTATCCCTTGTATTGCGCTTATAAATCAATGTAAAGCCATATAAAAGCCCTTACTTCGTAAAATTATTTAACTGCAAAAAAAGCATTTTTTTTGTATTAACAAAACGCATAGTCTCATAAAATAAATCTTAGTATGCTTGTTTAATTATTAAAGCCAAAGCTAATATTTTTTAAGCTTTTTCTTAACAAAGACTTAAATATACCATTTGTTATATCTAGCTAAAAAGCAACTATTATCCGTGTTGTATATGCATTTTACCTTTTAACACAAAAATTTTTGTAATTTGTGTTGGATACCTAGACCTAGTATCCAGAAATATCTCCTTTTTGACGTGATAATAAGAGAAATGAGAGGTGTGTTTTAGATGGTGCCCTTTGCGATTTGTTGTGCCTACGGCACAACAAATCGCAAAGGACTCGCATTTTCCAGACCAACGAGGTGGTTGATGATTGATTAATAAT
>JAQFYM010003660.1:0-17864 GCA_034694785.1 Agrenia bidenticulata | reverse complement strand
ATTAAAAGTAGTTCGAAGAAGACAAGATTAGTCTTCGGATACAATAAATGGAATTTAATATGTTATTCTGCATTTTAGTACCCATTTTTTTAGATCACAAGACTTATTTTCTATCTTCCCTTTACTTTTAATGCATTAATTTGTAAAAAAAAAGCTATATATGTACTACAAAATATACATAGTCGTGTAAAAATAAAAATTTGCAAATGTTTTTGTATATGCTGTGCATTTTGCATGCAGTACAATCGTTGTACACAACATAACACTGTAGTAAAACATCTGCTTAGCACGATTGTTAGAAACTAGATATTTGTCAGTAAAAAATTTTAACTTTTTTTCCTGTGAATTATTTTTTTTCTGTTGTACGCGTTCATTTTTTCTGAAAACATAGATTGTTGGTTTAAATAAAGTTTTATTCCTTTATAGATATAATTACGCTTGATCAAAAAAAATGGAGGGAAATAGGGGGTATTGAGACCCTATAAGGGGTACCGAAATGCAGGAATACCAAAGTATGATTGCTTGTTATGATATCTGCATAATTTGTTTGGCAATCTATTTTATTACTAATTTTGAAATCTCTGCATTTGTATTTTACTTTAACTTTAAGTTTTTTTCTTTTCAGGTTTTTTTATAAAAATCCTACTTATTATTCTTTGTTTATACTTTACTGAATTAAATGTATAACTTTTTGTGTTTTTTCATAGGTATGTTTTTGTTGTGAAAATTTTCTTCAATTGAAAATTCCTGCTTTTAAGATTTCCTTGAATTGCTATTCCACGAAAATAAATTTCTTGAAATGAAATTTCCTTAAAGTGAGGACACACGTGTCAAATACCCCAAAACACCAATCAATAAACATAAAGCTCAAAATGCTTAAAAAATAAGCAATTTTACGCCCAAACGACGAAACTCGGCAATTCTTTCGTTTGCGCCATTCAAACTACATTTTCGGCCATTTTACGGCAATCTTTAGGCATTTTGTTATATAAGGGGAGAGACATTGATATGTCCATCCCCAACACATATACATTTTGCACATTTATATGTTTTACTTGTACATGAAAAACTATGCGTGTTTGAATTTATAGAGAAATAAAGAGATGATTACACAAGAAATGCATCTAAAAAAAGAAAAACAAATTTAGTAATAATATAAAATTATATTAAAAAATTGTGTCATAAATTTATATGGAAGATAAGCATTTAACATATATATTTAAATAAAAAATCTACTTAAACCGAAAAAACGTCCAAATTATACAATGGTTGTTTATGATTATCCTAGACTTTTTTTTATTTGAAAACAACGATATGGAGTTTCAGAGCTACAGAAATATTAAAAAAATCACAAATAAACTGTTTTTGTAATTTTTTTGTAAGCACCGCTTGCATAAATATTAATATGTTTGCCGTTTTCCAACCGTAAATTTTACTTTGATAACCACTTTGCACAAAAAAATATAATAAAATGCTCATTTTGTTTTAAGAATTTATATTGTTATGCTTTTATATTTTTAGTTTAATTATATGCATTTAGTTTAATTTTTACGTTAAGCTTTTCGCAAAAAAAGCTTATGGCATATTTCATCTACAACATTTTATTAGCATGGTGCTAACAAAATATAACAAACTTTTATATTTTTGAATTTATAAATATTTTAATGTCTGTATGCTTAAATAACATCCAAAAGTATTATATGGCAAAAAAAAACTTATCTACTTGCACAAAGCATTTTTTTAAAAAAGCATATATTGCACATGTCAGACTTTTGGTGTGTAAGCATTATTTTTGTATGCAAATGATTTTTGTTAGTATTGATACACAGGATATCGTTTTTTAAAAGCATAAATAAAGTTCTATACTAGCACATTGAACCTTTAACATATCATGTCACATATATGTGTAATGACTCAATACTGAAATATTAAGATTACTTATATATGTGTAATGACCCATGACCAAATGTATTGAAATACCTATATATGTGACATGATCGAGACACTATATTGAATTTACACATATACGTGTCATGACCAGGGCCTAATAAAACAAAAAGAAAACGGGCTATTGACCCGGGTTTTTTTTTGCGGGCCTACTTTCGCAATTTTAGGTTGTTTTTAAAATAAAAAAGACTTTTTTTACATAGGCATACATATACAAACGACGAAAATATAAAACAAAAATTTAAATTCATATAAAAAAGCTTTATTTTGTAAAAAAACACGCATTTTATATACAAAATGTGTATAAGGAAAAAATCGTATAGTTTTATATTATTTTATTGAAACAAAAAAAATTACATTTAAAATTATCCAAAATTATGATTTTTTTAGTTTGAATATGTAAATTATAAAATATTTATACTTGGTTTTTGTAATTATAGTTTTTTTTTGTTTTTTTTTTTTACATACTAGGTTTTTTTTTATTTTAAGATGCGAACGAACGAACGACCAATTAGTAAAAAATTATCACAAATAAGTGATATTGTTCGGCTGTCTACAACCAAAAATTTTTAATGTTCAAATGATTTAGATGTATCGCAAACAAAAAAATAAAAAATTTCCAGAAATTGTAAATCTACGGCATTTTAAAAAAAAAAAAAGTATGAAGGCAATAAACGTGACGCACATAGACTTTTTTGTAAATCACCAAGTATTTAATTATGTACATGTGTTTTTAAAATGTATTTCCATTTACTATTCATTTTTAATTAACTTTTCTTTGCAAACCAAATATGTTTTTAAAGTTTTATATGTACGTGTCGTACAAAAATAATGTTTTTATGTAATTTTTAATTTTTTAATTTAATAAAATTACTTGTTGATGTAATTTACAGGTAAGGTAATGTAAAAAAAACTTGATTCTTGAGCGTATATGACGATAAATAAAGTAAAAGAAGCCGAATACATTTTTTTATATTTATATTTTTTGTCTTTTTTCTACGAAGGCCCGTACAAATTTTTTTATTAATCTATTTAATATAGCGCATAAAAATAATTTTATTTTAGGTATAAAAGAAATATATGCACATTAAAATTCAAACATAGAAAAAAGATATTAAGCCATGCATCATTATATGATATTTTTTTAACTTTAAAAGTTTTTGTATTAAAAGTGGTAACTAGTATTTTTTATACTTTATTAGATAATTTTTGTATATAATCTAGCTTTTATTCTGGCTGTCATTTAATTCCTGTTAAAGCATGGTTACATATTTATGCAATTTTTATATATGAATTGCAACGTTTACAAGCTTTTCGTCTTTTTTTATGCAGTTGTTTTTACTAAATTAAAATTGTGCATAAATGGACGTTTATAAAAAAAACTAAACCTTATTCCTGCTTTTATTTTCTCTATATTCTACCCTTTTTAATATAAAACAAAAGAAAAAGCGGAGGAGAAAGCGCAGATTGCCCAAAAATATTAAAAAAAAACTATATAAAAATTCGATGGTAAAAAAACTTGGGTAAAAGCCAAGTTTTACCCAGTTACTTTTTAAAACGGATGATAAAAAACGTGCACTGATCTTAAGGGGAGTCATTTTAAATAAACAAAAATTTGTCTTAACTAATATGATACACCCTTAACAACATGACACCTACCTGTTGGTAAGTACTTCCGCAGTTGAATAGAACATACTAGGGGCTTCTAGAATATAAAGAAGGTTAAAGTATAGGGTAAGGGATGGGTAGAAGTAGGGATATGGGATAGGTTTAGGGTTAGTTTAATTATATAAAACAAGATTAAATTATATTTGTAGAGTTGAGACCAACATGTAAATTACATGTTGTCTTGGGATATCAAAAACGTTATGACTTTTGTTTTTACAATTTGAAATAAACTCCTTTAAAATCAGGTCAAGTTTTAGCCTGTGCTAATTTCAGATGAGGGGGACAAGGCTTTCAGCAAAATTTTTTATCAAGAAAACTTATTTGTAATGACAATATGTTTTCTAGTTCGAAATGTATTCTTTTTAAAATATTTGTTTTGGAAACACTTAAGTTTGTCTTTTTTTAAAAATCTAATCATAAAACGCAAAAACAAGTTTTTGCAAAAATTATGCTAGATTTTATGTATTTTGAAATTTGAATATGTTTTACAAAAAAAAAATGGTTCCGGGCCCAACTTTTTCTTTGATAGGGTCTGTTCATGACCAAAGCTTAATTGTTTTGCAATAAAGCATATATATGTAATTGCCTGAAAACCAACTTATTAGATTCCCACATAAATGTGTAGTGATAAAGAACTTTTTTTTGCAATATAACGCATGTATATATGTACTATATAGGTCAAAAACGGTAAAAAATACATTTTAGTGTTTATCCGTTAATCATGATCTATCAAAATGTGCATATATGGGTTAAATGTTTATTTATAAGTTGTTAACAATCACATATAGTGTATTTCTGTTATCAAATTTATTGAAAAACATGGTATGTGTATAGTTAGGGTTAAGACATGTTAAAAATCACAAATATAAGTATGATTAATTATTAAAATTCAGTATAAAAAACAACTACGCCATAAACAAACACATAATGTACAAAGTAAATATGCATACGCGTGTACAGTTTCCAGAAAAAAGATACATCTATAAATTCTCAACAAGCAGAACAAAATAAAAAAAAAACAAACGAATGGTTGTTTAGACCAGTGTAGCCATAAAATTTCTGCTTAAACACCAGTTTGCGTTTATTAAATAACAGAAACACAGTAAATTGTTAACTTTATTCAAAATTTTGAATTGATGACGTTTTGGCATTTTTTTTGTCAATTAGTACCTTTCAAAGCAACTTTCTGTAAATAAGAACGTTTGAAAATAAAATATCTATATTATAATATTTTGTATCAATGTAAAAAAAAAGCTTGTACATATATGCTTGCAGAATCCTTAACTCTGTAAAACAATTACATACAATTACAAATTGTATGTCCCGGACCAAATATACTATCTACGTTTAATTTAAAATATTACTTAAGATACTTTATATAAATTATAGTCTCTATTTAGGTATATAAATCCATGACTATTCTCTTTTTAAGTTTACTTAGTAGTATTTACTCTAATACAATATATCAGTATAAAATACGTTATCGATTGTGCAATGGCATTATTATTATAAGTAAAGCAGTTTTTTTAATCGGCAAAATCGTCATTTTAGCATCAAAAAATCGGCAAAAAAATCGGCACAGCAAGCGGCAAAGTATTTTGTTTAAAAATTGCCCGTAAAATGTTATTTTTTGTATTTTGCGTATTTTAAGACGAAAATAATATATATTGGTGAATTCTTGATTATAATTACTGTTCTAAAAACATTGAGTTTTTTGTCTGCTAAAACCTTTTTTTGTAGATTTATACTCTATAGTAGCATGCCAAAGTGCAAAAAAAGCTACGAGATAGAACCCAAGTTATTAACTACATTTTATTAACTAAAACGTTTTTTTTTATTTACAAGCTATTTTCATAATTTATAAATTTTAAAATTTTAGATTTTATATTGTAAATTTTTAAAACGTGTATAAAGGTGTTATTTACAAGCTTGAAATTTTTTACAGGCAGGAAGCTGTTTGTCTTATTTACATGCTATTTAAACAGAGTGTTAAAAAAACAAACCAATCCATATACTTTTGTGTTTGAAAAATATCTATGCAAAAATTATTAGCTTACATATTAACTATTGTAAAACGTATTTTGTAATTCTGTACACTATTTAAAATACCCTTTTTACATAATTTGTGCTACAAAGTGGTTTTTTTCTTATGTTTTTATGTCTTTAAGGTCATATAACTGTTAATTAATGCATGTTTGAAATATTATGTACGTTTTTCGGCCTTAAAAAGAAATAATTTTTTGCACTTAAAATGGGTTTTACGCATGACAAAATCGGCAATTTTAAAAAATTCGGTTGCCGATGTTGCGCTCGACGCGCTTGAAAGCAAAAAAGAGAGAAAAAGGAGTAGACATCAACAGGTCACGGACAGCGACAATGCGTGTAGATAAGTCATCAGCTGTAAGGACGACGTCCGGCGAAGCCGGACACGTCCGTCAGAAGAAGACTCAAGATGCAGCATTGGGGCGGTTTGCAGGAAAAGCCCTCTTTCTGAGACGTATCTGTGACGTGTTTGATGTTGATTAACATAATAATAAAAGATAAGAGAAACCAATCAATGTTTCATACAAAATATTTAAGAAAAAAGAAAGTAAATAAACAACAGTTTTAATGTCCTCGTCTCGTTCATATAAGACTTCGGCCCGAAATGCCCGCCTCGCACAAAAGCCGATTAAAAGAAACCGGCTCTAGTAGTAAGCGTAATTAAGGTGTTTTGAACGCGTAAAAGTGTAGTAAATTTCCTTTTATTGTAGAATTTATAAAATGTAGTGTTCTTAACGCGATTTATTTTATATAAAGGACATTAAGATGGGTTTAACTACATAAATCATTTTTTTTGTACATAAAAAGTAAAAAAAATCTTAATACACGCCGGTTGCTTGCCATTTTACTTTTTTTTTAACCCGCATTTATAAAAAAAACAATGGATTCTGAAAACAAAATTTTATAATGATAAGAATACAAAAAAAACAAGATGGTATTTTGCTTTGAAGTGCTTATATTTTTTTGTTTGCGTCTTTAGACTTATATAGACCCTCCTTCCTTTTTTACGTATCGATGGTGTCCTTCTATAAAAATGCAGATCCTTTTTTATGTCTTTTTAATCATTCTTATTTCCTTTTTATTTTTTAGCATTAAATTTGTGTAATTTTTAATTTTACATGTCGCTTTTTGTACGACAGTTATGTGATCAAAAAAGCCAATTCAATTACAAAAATCGTTTTTTTTGTATTTTTTTAGATATTTGTTTACATTTTGTTTGTTTAATGTTTTTGTATAAATTTTTTCTGTATTTCATATGTATTTTTTTGACTCCTTTTTTTCGGGATGTAGTCGAACTAAAAAAATGAAAAATTGATGAAAACACCAGTAAGTGCTTAAATCTCCAGATTGTGACACAAAAAAAAACGCATACGCAAAACACCAGAAATATCGAATCTGATGAAAAAATCACCAAAACGGCAACCTTGGTTTTAGACGCTTTAGTCTTTCAAGTAATTTATGTGTAAGTTACTTTTTTTGTCAGATTTTCGGCACTTTTAATCAAAAAACAAATATTATCCCGAGGAATAAAAAGGACTAAATTATTTTTTTACTTTGTAACATTCAGGATTTATATGTTTGGACACCCCTAAATAATAAAAAAAAATGTTAAAGGAGTTATATACATGGTATACGTAGGGATATGATTCCATAAAAAAAAACATACTCATCTAACACAATAAAAAGTAATCTTTATACTAGTTCAGACTTTTTTTTTGTGGCCTAAACAATTATGGTATGTTATCCTAAGCTTTAAGATTTTTTTTTTAATTCGAAGTATCTTATTCTTTTTTAGAAAATCCGTTTAACCAAATTTCAATCTACGCTTTTTTTTATTTTTTGCGTTTTGATCTTTGTTATTTTTTTCTACGTCGTTTCTCGTAAAAAATTATGTAAAAAAATAATATTTTGCAATACAAATGCAATACAAGCTAAATAAAATGGCGTGATGAACGGAGTTTAGATCTTTTTACATGTATAAAGGTGATATAAATCTACAGTGTAATAAAACAAGTATGCAAAAGCTGTATTTTTCAAGAAGATAATAAAAACGAAATTGTGCACCGCAGCAAAAATTGACAAAAATTCCGCAGGTGTGTTCACTGCTGTTGGTGACGTTTGCATAGTTTATGGTCAAAAAACTATGCCTTAAATCATGTTAATAATATCCAAAATGCATAATTTCTTCTTTATTATCTAAAAGAAACTTTACAAACAATAAAACCTGTATTAAATATTTTGTAATTGTTTAAGAACAAAAAAGACATAAACTTGAATTTTTTTCTACAGAAAAACCGATTACATTTGTAGTTGTAGAATTAATGAACAAAAAACTTGTACTTACAATGTAAAATATTTTATACCAGCTTACATGCCAGAACTTTTAAAAACTACTTTTTTTGCGCCTATAAAATTAAAACCTTGTATTGACTGGAATTGAAATTAAAAAAGGTATAAGTAGAATGGAAATATATTATTTTCAAAAGCACACGCAATGTTAAGAACGTTAAAAAAACATAGTTACACGAGTGGAATAGTAAACTAACAATTCATCTGATAGAAACAAAAAACAATAAATAAGACAATAAAAAATAAAATAAAGTTTGTGTAGCAAAAAACCCTTTTGGAGCGTCAAAGATCTTTACTTGCTGTAAATTTGTATATTGTTGAGTTACTCAAACATTTAGTGCTTAGTTTAACATAAATTATCTAATGTTTTATTTATACAATGTATATCACAAATATCAAAACGTCATGTTTAGGGCGAAAGAATGACACGAATTGCAGTTGAAGCAAAAAACCTACAAAACTAACAGATATAGTATTTAAGAAGTTTGCGTTGTTATTAAAGTAGAATTTCTTTTTTTAAAATAATTTCTTGATGCCAATAAAAAGGTATTGCTTTTGTAAAAAGTACCCCGTATAATACGAAATCAAATCTACTTAAAATATGTCTGTATAAAGACAAAAAAAAAACATGACAAGCTTCTTTAGAACCCCAGATATATGTTTTACTTTTATTGTATAAAAAAATAATACTTTGTATACAAGATTGCAACATTTTTACGTTGCATACATCCAATTGATAGTTATCTACAGTTTTGCATGATAACACGCCAGTTGTTTTGCAATATTAATATGTTACCGAACTTTTAAAAACTCTTACACTATATGCTTTTTTATACAAAAAAATGTTCAGTTATGCTGATCGGTCGCCACAGGCCGTATTAATATAACAAAAACAGGGTAATATCTTTAATACGCAAAATTTGAAATAAAAAATGGCATTTAATGGGACTTTGTTTCGGATTTATGGATAACCTATACTAAAATAACATCAAAGAATAATTTCGTATATATATGTACATAGTAAATCGTTCATACTACAGTTTGTCGGTATCCTACTTTTTTAAACGTGGATACAATGAACACATAAACGGCTATAAAATGAAAACGAAAAATTAGCAAGTAAAAGAATTGACTAATGCGTTGTTTTTACATTATTTTTGTGTCAAGAAGAAAGTGCAGTTAGTAGTTTTTTTCGCTTGAACATGTCGTGGATAATCCTTACCATAAAAAGCTAACTTAATCGTTTATATAACATCAAAATACTGTAGTAAAGACCTATTTGTATATTTTTTGCATTTTAGAGTTTGCAATATATTTACTATATCTTTTTTGTAATTTAACTGAAAATGCGTTTATGTCAGGTGAATCAATTTAAAGTATGCAAAAAATAATTTACAAAGTAAAAATAGTCTTTAGTCCTATTTATATTTTTTTTTGTACAGTAGTGTTGCTTTACAAGTAAATTTTTCACTTTAATTCTAAAATAAATATATGAAGAACAGAAAAATAGTCTTAACAAATAGTACTACAAATAATATTAGTTTATACGTATATGTTTATGTTTCTTGAAATAACATCTAGCAAAATAATAATAAGTACTTTCCGTGATTTTTTTTGCCTCAGTGGTACGGATGTGTTATTAATATAGACATATTTATCATTATATATTTTCTTTATAAAAAACTGGAATGATTTTTACCCAAAGTAAAACATTGAAAGTTTAAAATATATAATATGATGCGTATGCGGCTTTTTCTTTTAGTGTGACTCGGAAATGTTTATTATAATAGTATAAATGAAAAACTCTTATAAACATATTTTTTTTACCATTGATGTATGTCCTTAAATCTAAAAAATGAAAAACTTCAGTACTTTGAAATTTTTTCGTTCATTTATTTAGAGTTTTTAGGACTGTTTATCAAGAAATAACGAAATTTTTATGGTCGACTGTCGTGGATTTTTAGTAAAAAGAAATTGCATAAATTTATAAAGTGTAAATATAAAAAAGTTGCTGACATTTTGCTTTGTATTGCGGCTTTAATTGTGTTCGTAAAAGTGAATTAAATATTTATACGTTCTTGATTAGTCGGTTTTATTTTAAGATTTGATTCGTCTTGCTATAAAGAAGCACGGTACAATGCCTAACGAAACAAGTTATTTTTATTTTGTGAACCGAAAATAGATGCAACAAATAAAAAACAAAACTAAGTTTTGTTTACGAAAAAAGGAAAGAATTTGCATGAAAGTATTTTAACAGCTAAAAAGCTAAAAAATATTGCAAATACAAAAACATCTTTGTGTCACAGCGTCGTTTTGCAATAACAAACTGTAGGTATTTAGTTGCCCATAATACTTGTTTTACCATGGTTAAGCATGTTAGTTTATGATTACGTATACAGAAGTAAAACATAGAATTTTTAGAAAAAAGTACGGTTACTTTTATACATATACGAGGCATCTTACTTGTACTTTGTTGGCCAAAAAAAAAGAAAAGATAAATATAAAATATAAAAAGCTGAACATAAAATATACACATATATACAAAAATACTAGTAGATATACGATTTTTTAAGTAACTGTTTTGTAAATTTAACTAGTATTTATTTCGAATCTTTCTTTAGATGTTTATTTGAAACTTTTATAACAAGCAACAATCTGCTTTTGCATATAGCATATAGCATTTACTGAAGGGGTTTTTTAAAGCAAAAAAAAAGTATAGATTTTCAAAGCACAAAATACAATATAAGTCGCCTTTGAGGCTGTGTAATATATCTTACACATTTAAATAAGTGCATCTTATATGCACAAAATTTTAAAATAAATTCTAATTTTTTAACCCGAAAAAACTTTCTTAAACCGAAATATTTTGCTTTAATTACTATTTAAACGACAGAAAATCACCTGGTATAACGAAAATACGATGATCTGTCTATTTTTAAAATAAATATAAAGTTTTTTATATGGGGTCCGCAAAAAGCACAATTTCCGTATATTTACACGTGATGAATTAGCAGCATAAGATTTCCTGACACTGTGTTTTTTTTTCTTTTGTATTTGTTGTAAGCTAAAATTCTCGTCTATGTGAAAAGTAATTATACGGCAGTTGCATATTCAAAATGCAAAGTTTTGCGCAAAAATATTTTTATAGAAAAAAGCACTTTCGTTATTATTTTGCTGTGTAGTAACAATAAATGATTACACAAATGCGTGTTTTTTGCCATAAAAAATAACAGATGCATAAGAAAAAAAAACTTAAAAAACATATATTTTTTTTTACTGTTGCATTGTCTTTCCACGTTCAATATCTATATTTTTATGCATATACCATTTTTCAATATACAACTACGTACATATTTAAAGCTATTTTTTTGGTCAATTTTTTTGTTATGCAACCAAAAAGTTTTAATGATTGCACAATAAAAATTAACAAATATATTCGCGCAGTTACTGTTTTTATTAGGCCGATTAAATTGAAATATATGGTAAAACTTTGTGATTTCTTAATTTCACTATTGCCAATGCAGGTAAATTACCGTAGAAAATATTTTTCAGTTGTTTATATTATACCAAAAATTCCTTAAATTTACAGTACCTACAAACAAAACAATTTTATACTTTTTAAGTTTATATAATTCTTGTTTTTGCACATAAAAAATATCATATACTTTACCAGAAAAAATAGCCATTTTTTAAAGTTATATGTATCGTAGTAAGAAAAACAAACAATAACATTAAATGGAAAACTTCCTTCTTTTAAGTTTTGCAACAAACAAAAATACACCTTGACACAAAAAAAATAAAAAGAAAAAACAGCAAGGCAGTAGCGAGCAAACATTTAAAGTTGAAATGCAAAAAAATACGCACCCGTGTTTTTTTTTTTGTTTTTATAACAGTTCTAAATGTATTTCGCTATTGAATTTTATATATAAGCTTTAAAACGTATTTACAAGTGACCGTCAAAACAGAGTTATGTAAAAATATACACGAGAAAATGAATAGTATAATTTTTTGTTTCATAGTGTATAACATCATATTTTCTAGAGTTTAATATACGAATTTAAAATCCAACGCATGCCAGAAAATTTTCGAAGGTAATATGCATGCAAAATAAATTGTATATTTTGTTTTTTAGTTTTTTTCTGTAGAAAAAAACGCGGCGGCTCATTGCGGTATCAAATTGTGTTATAGTTTATACGATAAATAGCTATATTAAAGTAATATTTCTAGTGATAAGTAAAGATTATGTAGTAAAATAACAACATAAAAATATATATTGTATGAAATCTACAAAATGTCGCACTTATGAAATACGTCAGCTCATACTCTTTGTCTATTTAAATAGCTTATAACAAGAATACTTGTTGCAAAAGCAAAAAAAGTTTATTTTTTACAAAATAAAAAGAATTCTGGGTATATTTTATGATCTGGCTTCTATGCGGTTTTTAATTGATACTGGTTTTCATATGTGCATTTATAGCATGTGATTTTTTTTTTTTTTTTTTTTTGCAAAATAGAAATACTTGCATGTTTGGTTTTAAATTCTTTAAGTCATAATTCAAAAACAAAACAAATTATTTTTTTAAAAACGGGAACGCTTTTTCTATTTAATATTAAAGTCTATAAATTAACTGTAATACAGATATAGACAGCCAAAGTATATTGTATATGCAGTTTAAACATATTAAAACACTGTTTTAAACTTATTTAACACAGATTAAATATGTTTCAAGCTAAAAAAATTATCATATTTTGCGTTCATCATTTTATATTTCTAAGTAAAAAAGCTAATTTTTTCACATGACAGAAATTCGATTTGCACATGGAAAAAACGCATTATAAAATAACTTAGCGTGCATAATTGCACAAATAATAAAAAAAAGATTATAGCACGTTTTTAGGCGCTTAATATATTAAAGTTTTGTCTGAAAAAATACATAGTAAAAAATGCACTGAAAGCGAAAAGACTTTGTTTTTATGCATTCAAAATAGCAATTATCAAATAAAACCTTTTTTACTAATAGAATTTTTTATGAATCTTTGTTTGTAACAAAAATATTATTAACCAAAGTCAATGTATCGATTGTTGTTATATATATACAAAAAAAGTAAAATACAGTCTAAATTCGTCTTTTGTTATGCTTGGATTAGCATTTCACAGTACAGAAATTTATAGAATGGGTAACAATAATAGGGCCTATTACGAAAACAACATTTTTCTTTGTTTGTTTTCTAAAAGAAAAACAAGTCAATATGATATATTATATAGATGCACTTTTTACTTACTAAACAAGATTTGTTTGATTTTGAGAGTGCGAAACTCATACATATAGATTTACAAAAAGACCTTTGTCAGATTAGATTTAAGAATTTTAAAGCATTTAAAAATATCGAAACGTTCGTGATTTTATTGTTTTTTGGTTTTTATAGACAAAAATAATTATAAATTTGTGGGATTTTTGTAAAAAATGCTTAATAAAAAAATGTATAGTTTTTCTTGTTATTAAGCAAAAGTTATTTTGTATATTTTGCGTTAGCAAAAAAAAAACAGAATTTGCTACAAAATGTATTTTACTGCAACGAATTACTGTAAATGGTATTTTGTTTGTGTTCTACCTAGCATTAAACAAGGTATAAGACCAGAAGTCAAAAAAAAAAACAAACAACGTTTACCAAACACTTAAAACAGTTAGGAATTGTAATCGACAATTTCAGCACGAATAACACACGAAGGCTACCAAACAAATTTTTCATTTTCAAGTCGCCGGTTGTATGCAAAAAAATATAATCAAAACTGTATACGAACAATAGAAAAAAACGAACAAGCAATTTATTACAAAAAACGCATTAAGCTACGATGCAAAATATCGTTTTAAACATATTTATGATGCATAAAAAAAACAGTGTTTGCATTTTATTTAGATACAAAAGACTAGCAATAAGGTTCATACGTTTTTACTACATATAAACATAGTAAAACAGACAGATCGAATGACAAATAAATAATATTATGCAAATTTATGTGTAAAAATATCCTACCTTAAGTTTATTTGACAAAAAAAAGTGCCACGTTTTACATTGACAGAAGGATATTTTTATTTTTCTTTGCAAGTTTAAATGTGTGGCAAGTAATATCACGCGGTGATTTATAACTTTGATATTACTTTAATGGTCAATTATGTGTATTTTTGCATAAATGTTTTAAAGTACTTGTTGAAATTCTGCACTTGTAATAGGCAAAAGCGTTTGAAGCTGCACAAACCGCTTTTTCTCGGTTAGAATGCTCGTCATGATACTCATTTAAATCGAAAACTCAGTATTTGTCGTTTTTATCCCAATACAGTCACCCTTCTCTAATGATAACCTTCTCTAATATGAAAGTACAAACTTACCCTTAAATTGGGGCATAAATTTTTTATGTAAACATTTGGTATTACTTTTTACTGTACAAATTATAAAGACTTTTAAATTATGTCCCTCTCTAATGTAAACATCAGTCAGATTATCAAGTAATCGAATTTTTATTATATTATTTACATATAAAACAAGTTTCAATCGTAGCATACTACAATCTATGCAATTTTTTGCATCAGCACATTAATTGCGCTGTATTTTTAAAAATTTATCAGAGAATGTTCACTCTAAACTCTAATGTGAACATTTGGTAAGTTTTGCACGTTAGTGTTCACATTAGAGAAGGGTGACTGTAGTTTTATAGAGATACTTAAAATATATCCGAAAATACTGCAGGTTTACCGCCACGTTGTATTTTTTGATCTTTTACGTTTAATAATGTGTTTGAGTAATATTAAAAAAGAAAATTTATTTGTAATTTGTCGAAAAGAAAAGTATAAGATTTTTTTAAGCGTTTTTTTTTACAAGTCATACAAGCCAAAGGTATAACAGTGGATACATAATTTGGCTTTGCAGCTTTTAGTTTGTGTTTGCAAATACAAACAAAAAAATTTCGTAAAGGCTTTTTTATATTGCGTAAAAAATACGTCAGAAACACAAGCTATAATATAGACTACTCAGATATTCGTACTCTGTACTTAGTAATACGTAAATTGACTGTATTTACATTCGAGGTCTAATTATTCCTGTTTATAACACTCGGTTACTTTCTTCGGGTTTTTTTTTGCAGACCCCAGACCACGGGAAAACCCGTGGTCCAGGGTTTTTTTCTCTATACGGTATTAAAAAAACACGGTTTTTTTTTTGCTTTTTTTCTTGGCGCTTTAACTGAAATTTTATGCATTTTTGTCTCTTCGTAATTTTTATACTGTAATCAGTATTTCGGGAATTACATGACAGGCATTTTTGTGCATATACTACCTATAATTTTGTATTGATTGCATACAAAGCACGCAAGAAAAAAATATAGGTTTAATTATGTCAATGCGACACACTATAGATCCGTGCAAACAAATTTATATTTTTATAGTTGTGTGGATGTCTTTTATATTACAGTTTTTTACATATCGACTTATTTTAAAATGCTCTGTGTAAAAAGAGATTTTTTGTGCATTTTTTTGACCTTATAAGAACTAAAAATAAATTTACGTCATGGATTTATTTGCCCTGGTTTTGCGTATAAAAAAAATATTTGCGGTTATTTGAGCAAATATTGCAGATGATATAAATGGCGGTTTTAGTGTTTATTTATAGCAAGTCTTTCTATGGTTCCCTCTAAATAGTTTTTTATTTTTTTTTCAATTTGCATTCGTATTGATAATATACATGACTTGGTTGTAAGCAAAAAAAATTGGTATTATCTTGATTTATGAACTTCACTAAGAAACCTACACTTTACTATTATAGAGTTCGGTCCAAGGATGTAAACATATCTTTAAAAGTACAAAACAAGAAGGTAAAATAGATGACAATACAGTAGGTGTGGTCTTATACATCATGCTTTACTAAATACTTTCATAACTATACGCCGTCATATTTTATAGAAACACGTTGATTTAGACAGCCGTATTATATGAAAGCTGATTATAAGATCACTAATTGCGAATATATTTAAGTTACTAGATAAACAGAAAAGGAAGATAATAACCAAGTTTAACGTGGTTGCAATTTGCTTTTTTTGTAGAAATGATCAGTATTTTAGGAATATTGTTTTTGAGATTAGTTCTCTTTCGTGTAAAAAATTGCAGAACTGCAAAAGGTCAAATCAAATCATTGTTTTATTTATGTAATATGTTTTTAAAAAACATGTGTGTATGCTTAGTTTTTTAAACTCAACAACTCGTTTACGTCTTTTCTACTCAAAGGCGTAATCAGGGCGCAAAAATTTTTTTGAAACATGATTATAATCGATAAAAAGATCTTTATGAAGTGATCTGCCAGCACAGTATTTTGTTCTATATATAAAATACTCTACATTAAAAACACAAAAATTTTATAAAACAATATTTACATAGTGCAGGAGTTCCAAATGACTAAAAAAATGTAACAGAGGTATAATTTACATTTTATTGTCGTTTTATTATTATAAAGCTAACAGAAAATTCATAATGTTACAGCAAATAGCGACATTAGTGTCACGCAATTTATATTTTATTTGTATCGGATTTTTAAAGAATAAAATAACTTACATTTATGTCTAAAAATTTGTTAAAGTATATACACAGAAGGCGAAAATGTCAACAGAAAAAATGCAAACTTTAATAGTCTGATATTTTAATTAATTTTGTTATACAAATAATAATTATAAACACAAACGGATTAAACTTAAAATAAGGGTTGTTTAAAGTGTATTAAATAATTTTTACATGCATTAAATCTTCAATTATTCCATCGTACTATTAAAATTCAAAAAATAAACTTTTGTAGTTCATATGCCTTTATACGATTGTTATTAGTTTGCAAAACTAAAAAAACCTTTCAAATATATCAGCGAGATAGAAAAAGGTTTGCATAAACAAATTTCTGTCAGATTTTGTTTAACTAAAGACTCGAAACTGTCTGCAATAAGAACCGCTCCCTAAATATTAGAAGTAAAACACTACATCCGATACTAGGTACTAAATTACATTTTTGTACGTGATTTAAACAGTCAAGTCATATATATCGTGCGGACTGCTTTACTTAAGTAACCGGTTTAGTTGTGAGACGATATAAACATAGGACTTCACTTTGCAAACTTCATATAAAAGCCAATAAACAGATAAAAGGTTTCAAAAGCATATATTCAACAGTATAATATACTTAGAAGGTAATTAAACTGTACTTGCTTCCGAAATTAACCATACGATTGCAAGACCATTCGATTCTTTAACAAAGCAGTATAGCTACAATCTTCGAATGCTATTTCAATCAATTTTATACTTACTATATATGAATACGGGTGTGTATTAACGGCGAAGCCAGAATTTATGTTCTAGTGGGTTTTGGCGCCTTTTTATGACAATCAAAAAATAAGAAAATATGCGGAAACTTAAATAATTTTCATAGTAATGTTAACAATTTTGCATTTTTAAAAAATGCTGTGCTGTTACATTTCCCTCCGTTTTACAAACCTCTTTTTAAATTCTAGCGCAAAAATTGCAAAGTGGAAAGGTATGAAACACCATTTATTATACTTTGTTTTGTCCTTGACGTTGTATACGCTACTGGTATTTTAATAATTCTTTTGATTACATTGACCAACAAAAGCACCTGATAGTTAGATCGTTTCTTTTATGTAGTACACACAAAAACAATGTGTTTTGTTCTTTTGTTCTACTGCTACTCGTGGCACTTTTAGCATTTTATTTAGGCTGGGCGTAACATTTTATACGTTATTGGTTATATTTTATCGTTTTAATATGTGCAATCATGACCCTTAACACATACAAAATATAAATCATCTA
>JAQFYM010003659.1:0-17869 GCA_034694785.1 Agrenia bidenticulata | reverse complement strand
AGCCATTAGTAAAATACAAATGCTTACTATATTAAACCGTACAAAACAAACATGTTTTAAATATTTCATTTACCAAAAAATGTTTTTATAACTGTAATTGCTTCTATATTACTTTTTTATATTTTTTTTTACACAAGTAAAACTTTTTTATAGGTATTTATCTTAATACTTTTGGGATTTCGCCCAGTTTATTACAAGTATTGTAAATAACGCAAAAAAAATAAAATAAAATTACAACCGCAATATCGAAAAATCTAATGATTGAAAAGTTGGCTATAATTTTCGCGGCACATAAAAAAAATTATGCTGTTACATTAAAGAATTTTTTTACAATTATCGTTATTTTCTTTTATAGTGTTACTTTTTATACAGTCTTTATAGTTCAAGTGGATTAATTAAGCAATTTTAATGCAGACGCACGTAACCAGTTATAGAAACAAAATTGTATGCAGAAAAAAAAGAATTTATATTGCAATATGCTTGCACGGAAACGCTATGTTTTTATAAATATTTGGCAAAAACAAAAATACTAAAAATACTTTGTTGATTTTCCCAATTGTTGATTCATTGAACTAATCATATGCAATGACATTGCGCGTCAAAAAAATGTAGCAGTATGTAGATCTCTTTTTCTTATATAGTTCATTACTTTTTTGTATGGTAGATTTCTTTTTAGAGGTCTTTTTTTTATTTTGTATTCATATTCAATTTTCTATTTTCTATTGTGTTTATGAGATCTGTTTTTTTAGGAATAACATTTAACAAAATATAAACAAATAAAAATACAAGAATAAACATAGTAAAAAATTAATTTTTTTGCAAATGAATGTTTTACATTTAATTTTCTTTTGTTGCATTTTTGAGTTTTCTGAATATAATATATAATTAATTTATAGTTTTTTTACCTAGAAATTGCAATGTTAGGCCTTATTTTTAACTGATATTATTTTTGGCAAAAATAGTTTATTTTTTACGTGTACAGATGTATATGTTTTTGCATTTTGCCCTGTCTTTAGTTTGAAAAAGGAGCTTTTCCGAGTCTTTTTTAAATTTGTCAGTTTAAAATTATCTTATTGTAAAAGAATTAAAATTGACACTAAATTGAAGCAAAATTATTATCTGAATTTTTTGTTTTGATTCTATATCGAATCCAAGGCCTAAAAATTTTACAGAATACATTCGGTGAAATACTTTAGCCCCAAAGTATATAAAAATTTTTATGTGTCTAATTTTTTTACATAAAAGTAGCTGCTGCTGGCTCATTATTTGTGTCCAGAAGTTATTGAAAAAATGTGATTCTTGTAGTTTTTTTACGAAGATTATGTTTATACAAAGTGTTGGAACCTTTTTTTTAGAAAATATTTTAGTGAAGATATTTATCTGGTATTTTCGTTTTCTAATTTAATAAGTTAAACGCTTGGCGTTTTTTCTTTTGGGGCTTAAACTTCGCACTCGACTGTATACATTGAATATATATGTTCATACTTTATTTAATAATTTATACTTTATTTGTATAATTAGTAACTTTCTGTTTTAAAATATAAATTTTTTTCCGATGCTTGTTTTTGTGTAATAAAGTTGGAGGGGTCGGACCCTTCCTTTTTATTTTAACTTTTTGTTACTGGGGGGTCACGACCCCCCCTGACCCCCCCCCCCCTGGATAGCACCCCTGACTGTAATATACGACTAGTTTTATAATAAATATAAAATATATAAAAATACGAAAAAAATAACAAAAAAATTAGAGCAGAGCTTTCTTTTTGCGGCCTCTGTATCATTTTTGTACATTTTACCCATATATTGTTCAAAAATGAAAAATGATCAAAAGAAAAAATCAATCCTTGGGTATACGAACGAGAGTTGAAATCGCTCGGATAGAATATGATTTATTGTATCTTGTTAGAGTGTTTTTTTTTGATAAGTAAAATTTTCAGAAAACGAATCCATATATAATCTTGCTAAGCCATATATAATAATAATAGAATGGAATTGCTGAATCTATTTTTTATGATAATATATATATGAAATAATAAGAAAAGAGGTATAAGTTATAAATAGTTTAACTTGCTCGATATATAGTAAGGACGTATTTTTTTTTACATTACGGGCCATTAATAAGCAGTTTTCAAAATAGTCAATAAAATAGAACTGTTTATTGTTAAGAAATCATAAGCTATTAATTTAAGATGTACACCAATAACTCTACTAGAGGAACTGCGGAAACGCATGGAAATATTTTATTTTTTCATGTTCTTACATTGAACATTTTTACGAATTTATTTCTAAGGGTTAAAAAAAATGTTTGAAAAAAGTAAACCCGGATCTAGAAAAAATCCCTAAAGCCTAAAGTTGGAAAGTGCAACATGTACATAAAAAGTAAAAAAATAAACATATTCGTCAAATTTGCCTTTTTTGAGAAAAAATTAATAATTTTTACAAAAAGTTATTTAGCTCAAAATAAGCCATTGTTTATATACATATTAACAAACATATGATTATAAAACTGTGGTGGGCGCACACGACTGTATAAACATAAAATAAGGTATGCAAAACCGCTTAATTATACTGTTAAAAAATGATAGTAAGTTCTGACGAGAAAAAAATGTTGTTTTCTTTTTTTTTTACTTTTCTTTATTGTTAATCTTAACAACACTGCACACAAAAAAAAGCTTGTTTAAAGACACGGTCTAATAAAGAATATTTCCAAACGTTTTGTGTAAGTTCATACACCTTCTAGACTTATATACATCAACAATTACATCTAAGCGTTTTTAAATAAAAAACTTACTACAAATATATTTTGTTGATTCATACATCTGATTTTTACTTTTTTTTATAAATAAATCGCCATGTTATAAGTTGTATACATTTATTGGGTAATATAAAACAAAAAATTTTGCAACTGAAGAGTCAAAAATGTTACTTTTTAGCCAGGCTGGAAATTAAAATATTATTGGTACAATCTATTGTATAATTTTAATTTATATTAAAAACAAATTTTTATCTTTTTTACACTTTTTTTTTATTCGTACACACAGATAGTCTCGAAGAAAGAAACTAAGTTTTTTTTCTTCTTAGAAAGACAAAAACTAGTTTTAGCAGCGTTGAAAACATGAGAATTAATTCATGGCGCATCGATTATGTTTTGCGGCTAAGGACCATATACCAAAATATTCAATAAATAAAAAAATCTAGTGCGTAAATAAAAATGTTAAGTAATTATTTATAGTGTAAAATTATGCATTGCATAATACGGGTTAAGTTCTTCTTCTTAGAAATTGATACATAATATTTTTTTACAAGATAACCAAATGCAAAAATTGCGATTATGTCGCAAATTTAGCATCTTGATAGATAAGATTTCAAAATTTATTTTTTTTTTTGTTTTTAACAAGCAAAAGCCGTTTTTTTATGTTCGCATGAATCTTTTAACATATAAGTTACATTTTAGGAATCCCAACAAATTTTAGAATAACAATTTTTTCTATGTATAAATAAATAAAATCTTTTTGTAATAGAATTTTTTGTAGGAATTTATTTATACTATGATTATTTACTTCTAAAAAGTACGCAACTGCAACTTCCTTTTGATTAACTCTTGCATGTTAGTTTTTTTAGGAAAAAAACTACGTGGATTTTTGGTTGTGTGTAGAAAAAAAAGAAATGGCTTTAATTTTACAAAATGACATACAATAGGCTTGTCCGAGATTTTTACTATATTAATTTTTTTTCGAGATAATCGAGCACTAAAAAATGTTGGAAAAAATGAAAAATACATAAAATGCATATACTGTTATAGAAATTTTTTATTATCGTAAAATTAATTTTGCTTGTGTAATGTATTTTTTTTTTTAAATTTTAAAATTAATATATTAAATTATGTTACTATATAAAATTCCTTAATAATAAAATTCTTAAACGCTACGCAGTTAAATATTAAACTGTAATAAAATTTATTTATATTAATTTTTTTATATCAAAGTGCAGGTTTATTTTTTTCGGTTTTTTTAGTATTTATTTTCCACGTTTAAAAGTTAATTATTAAAAATTTTCAAACAAACCTCATATTATAAAATATTATACAATATAGCATTTTTCCGTTCACTAAAAACATGTAGATATTTACTAGCTCTGGTTTTAACCTAAAGGCATATTTAAAAAAAATATTTTTGGAAGAAAAACGCGTTTTTTGACGGTTTCTAAATGGCCTACAAATTGCAGTTAAAAAAATCTCAAAATTTTTTTTACAAAGTAAATTATAAGTTTATAAAAAAGATAGTTGCTGCGTATTAAGTGCCATTAATTTTTGAATTATCTGTAAAAATAAATCGAATATTGCTGCTTATATTAAAAAATAGTGTTGACTTGATGTGTATGGCTTATTAAAACGATTCTTATATTTTTGGTCGATTATATATTCCTTATTATAGCATTTATCAAATTAATGTGTTGTGTTTTTTACTTATGCGTTATAATTTTTACTATTTGATTTTTCGTGAAACTAACTGTTTATCACATTATATTACTTTTTATTTTTTTTGTTGATTTAAATCTTATGTATGACGTAACTTTTTTCATTTTGATATAAAGATTCTTTGTGTGATTGCAATTGACTAAAAAATCTATACCCAGATAAAAGTGTCAATTTAAACATGTTTAAAAGCAAAGAGACTACAATTACGGTTATTTGTACATAATGGGTCGATAAACTTTTAGGAAGAGGTGATAAATTACCACAATGGGTACAAAAAGCATTTACTCGACGACCTAAACACAATATTGACAACAGCAAGCTGTTTAAATTATTTTATAGCTAAATCAAAAAAAAAATGAAAAATACAACAACCCCACTTTTACGACTATTTTGCATAGTATTTTGCATTTTTTGACTTCTGAGTACATTGATTTCTTTTTCTTCTTCTTCTTCTTCTGTTGTTTGTTTTTTTTAAAATTTATGTATTGATGCAGCATACGTTTCCGAAAGCTGCAGAACTTTTCAAAAAAAACACAAATATTAGGTATTTTATCTTGAATGTATTTAAATTGCTTTGGCTTTGTGGTTTTGTAAAGAAAATTTGCTTGGATGAATTTGACACATAAAATTACATTTTTATACTTCCGTGCATAAAAAAGTTTAAAAACTTATACAATTCGCTTTCAAATGCATTTTACGTTGGCAAAATCTCAAAAAACGTATCTTATGCAATAATAAAAAAGTTTATTTTAATCAGAAAAATAGCAAAAAAAATTGTTATTAAGCAATAAAAACATGTTGTTTGTCATGCGAAAAAAGACGTTTTACTATCGAAAAACTGCAAATTTGTATGCTAAAATTTACTATCGATAACTTTTACGTCTTTTCTTTTTTTCATGAAATTAGTATAGAAAACCATAAACAACTTGCTATTTTCTAAAACAAAAATTACCTGAAGTATAGTAATAATAAAAACAAATTTGCAAAAACAAATTTTTTGTGCATTTTCTATATTTATTTTTAACGATAATGCAAAATATTGTTTTTTTTTGAATTTGAGTTTCTCAACATTTTACAGTGTAGATATACTGTATTTCTTCACTGTAAATCGGCTTTTAAAGTTTTAATTACAGTCAAAAATTATTAACCTTGTTAAACAATAATGACATTTCATGCATTTTTTGATATTCAGTTAAAAAACACAGAAAATGTGCCTTTTTATGCATATTCAAGAATTTCAATACACATGCATGTTCATTGGTAAGGGGTTGAAAGCAATTACATAATTATCTTTTACTTGGGTTTTTTTATATAAAAATACATATATGTATAAAATTACGCTATATATATATAAAAAAAGACATAATTTTTTTTTTTTTGAAAATAATAAAAAAATGAAAAGTGCAAATAATTTTAATGTAACAGATTCTATTTGATATTCACTAGATTAACATTTTTTTTTTTAACCACAATCAAAACTTTTAAAAATAAAGGGTATTACAAAAATATAAGAATAGCAAATCTTATTCAATAATTATTTTCTGTTTTGATATGTATAAGTAAAGCAATTTTTTGGATAGAAAAAAACTAGTTCATAAAATATATTTTAATGTATGACAAGTAAAAAAAAGATCGCTTTAAAATTTGTTTTTAATTGTCTTAGAAGGCACATAGTATGGTTGTGTGGCCAAAGTGATTTGTTTTTCAAATACATGTTTCTTTTAAAACATAGAAAATACGTGATATTAAAAAAATATTCATATAGCATATTATCGAAGAATAAAGCACAAAAAAACATGCTTTAGATAACTATTTTTTAAATAGACAATTATATTTTTTATTAGTCAAAAAATATAAAAAAAATGTTAATTAACGCCATTTTAAAAAAAACAAGTTGAAAAGAAATTACAACAGAAGATGTATACGCATGTAGGTTTTTTGTACCGTTTTTTCTTCTTAAAAAGGAGTTGCAAGACCATTTCTAATTTTATTGATATTCTAAGGGTTACGAATTATAGATTATGGCCGTGATACACCTTAACAAGTAGAAAGTAGAAATGGGTCCAAGGTGCTAATAATTGTGCAACGTATAAGTAATCTAACCTAAAATAACGAATTTTATTTATATAGAGGCATAATTAGTAAACGCTTGCTTAAAGCTTAAATAAACATAGATATAAACCATAATTATATTATTTATTTTTATTTATGGATTTTATGCAAAAAGATCATTTTTTTGGCTACAATGACAAAATAGCCTCTATTTTTACAGAATACACCATATTGCCATTGTTTTTTTACAAATATCAATACACGCATTTTTCTTTTAAGAAATTCTACTAAACACCATTTTTAAATATATGACTATAATAAAACAATAAAAAGTATACGAAATGTAAAAGGAGCGTAAAAATAATAGATCATTCGAAAATCTTATATGTTAATATAGGTTCTTTGTTATTTTACAGTACTCAAAACAGCATTTGCCATAGTAAATCTTATTTGTTTGGCAAAATATATAGTTGAAATATAATTTTAAATATTTCATGTGTGTCTTCGAGCGCATATTTGTATAGAAATTAAATAACTGACATTTTTATGTAAATTAAGGGGTATATTGGCTTTTTAAAAACAAAAATGGTATATTCTGGCATGAAAAAACTTAACTAATTTGCCTAAAAAATTAAAAATTAAAAATTAGATTTTTTTACTAAAATCAGTAATTTTTATTTTGTTAATTTTTTTTCACAGCCGAAAATTTTTTATATATCGATACTTTTACGTGTTTTTGCATTTGAATGGTTTTGTTTATTTTTTTATTCTTAATCTTGTATACTAAAACCAAGCTTACTTGCTTTTTCTATGGTTTTCCGATATCTGATATCGAGGTAAATGTATCAAATTTTAAATAGAATTCTCTACACTAACACAACTATCTTTTTTTCGTATAAGTTTTTTAATTATTATGTTTTAAGATTCAGGGATTCAACTAAATAGCAGCCTACTTAAAAAAGAAAGGTCTAGCGTCAAAAATTTCAGTTGTAAATATATAGCACTTGCAAACACAATCACACGATTTATACACAAAAAATTTAGCCATAGTTTCTAAAGACACTCTTTTAAAGAAAATCATAGCCACTTGCTTTTCTTTCACTTTTTAGATCAGCACCGCAAAAGCAATGTTCCACTTTATAAGCCTACAATTTCCTGGGGTAAAAGCCTTTTCTTTTAGACTTCTAAAAAAAGGTAATATCTTTTTGTCTCGTACATTTACATCATTTTTTTACTAAATCAATATTGCTACAGCTAAGCACTTAAAAAGTGCATCTTTGTAGTTTGCCACGTAAAATGCTAATAGGACGTAAGATATTGCATGAGTTATAACTTTTTGCTTTGTACGTTTTTCATTTAATACTAATATTATAATATTAAGGCATTTTTATAATCATCACAGACATAAAAAAATGTATCCAATTATCTAAATAACATTTCAAAGAATGTACAAGAAATTTCCTTGTACTTTGTGTAGTATTAAAAGCTCATTTATGGCGATATTCTTAATATCTTGCACACGCTGTATGATTGTACATAATCTATCGTAATATTAAAACTCCATAATCAGGTATTTCAGAAAAAGATTTTATCTATGAAAATAGTAATGAAGGTATGGTCTACCTCAACAGCCAATAAACTTTCTAGGTGAGTCCTTATAGTTTACTTATGCAATATGGTTGTATACTGCAGTATATCCGTCACCAGGCTGCCAACGAGACATTTAATTTTTTCTTCTCATAAAAAAAATAGTGTTTTTAAAAAATTTATTTTTAATTTCTGCATAATGATTTTCGACTGCTTTATTACCTGTATTGACTTAATAATCCTTCACATGTGACGTTGTCCGAATTACGCCAAGTAGCCCTTTTTCTAATTTTTGTCAAGCTTCTTTTTATAGAAACAGTTGTCCCTTATACAATTTTTTAAACCTGCTATTCATTTCCATATAGACTTCACTAAGAAATTTATAATGAGAGCTTTTTAGTTGCGCGATATGTAACCAAGCCGCAATAAAGATAATAAAGTTTTACATTCAAAGTTTACCACTGTTCGCAAAGATAAAGCGTGATAATATTGACATGCGATGTATGCTTAGTAATTTTTGCATTTATTTTTTTTTCGGTAAGAGCACGCTTTTAAGGGGGTTATGTTTCTTAAGTGTCTATGATATTTACGTTGGTCTGACTACGCTTTGTGTGACTTCAGTTTGTTCAATATCGTCATTTATATATTTTTGCAAACCTTTTCTTTATATTGCAACATGAGCCTTTATTCTGTCAACCAGTTTTTTATTAAACCCCAACATGCTAAGCATTTGGCCTTTCGTCCACTTTTGTCTTATAATAAGATCTCTTAAAATAGTGTTCACACTGCATCTTATTTTCACCATAATCTGTTTTACGGGCGCCAAAAACTTTAACACAAAAAGTTTCTACAAGGTATACGCAAACTGCTTTATTCATATGAAAACTATGTTGTGATGGTATGTACAGATATATTGTATATTGCTAGTACTACTTGTACTTTTTATTATAAAATTTTCTTTTAATGTGCGTCTTTTTGCGAAACAATAATATATTATACCGTTTTCGGTCTTTTATACCCCAATAAATTTATTAGTTTAATAAAATATCCGTTAAACCAAATTAAAATGGCAAAAGCAGATTTTTAGATAACAAAAATAAGTTATTTACTTATAAAACGTAAAAATAAAAAAATCATGTGAATCATCATACATTTTATGCCATTAAAAAAGTTTTGGTAAAACTAGTTATTCTAAAATTTTAAATAAAAAAGTAGTCGTAAATCAATGAATAATCAATTTGATCTTTTTTTTGTAAGCATAATTATAGCAACAATTTATGTAAAAAATTAGAGGGTTTATGTTATTTATTTTTTTAGTTGTTATCTTTTGTTACCAAAAAATGTTTTTGCCATTGGTAAATCGCCCAGTGCACCTTCCCATCTTGCGCAAGACACTGGTAGTATATATAGAATTTTTTTAAAGTATTATTTTAGTTTACCTCAATGATTTACAGTTGCATTTAAATGGGTCACAGTAAAATTCAACTAGGTCAAGGTTAAATCTTAATGAATCAAAGAATAGATCTTAAAGTTAACTAGTAGAAAAAAGAAGAATTACAAGTCAAACCTAAATTGACGCCTAAAAAGACGAAATACATTAGTAAAAAATCCAATTTGTTGTTAAAGTTTAAATTGACAAAAAACGCACAAAAAGCGCATGAACTTTCAGTAAAGCGACATTTTTGCGATTTAAATAGTACAAAAAAGCTTTTTTGAACAACACGACAAATATCATGTTTTTAAAGGCGTATTAATATGATATAACACATAAAAAGTATTAAAAATTATAAAAATGCACAAAAAACAAGTAGACATTACATTACTATCGTACTTTTTGTAAAAAACTATGGGAACTATAACCCGTACAAAAAATACATAATTTTTTAGTTTCTACATACATAATTTTTTAGTTTCTACATACATAAAATTATTTCAAGATGCAGCTGGGTTATATTAATTGTACGCGCAGTAAATAATCAGCTTTATTAAACCCTGGCATAATTTTTTAAGGATCCCCTTAGTATACAATCTGTTAATAGAGACATAGTATTTTTAGCAAGATTACCTATATGAAAGAACATCTGACATATTGAAATCCAGATTCTAAAGGCACTTTTTCTGTAAAAATTTTGTCCCTTACTCAAATTTAAATCCTTAATCCAACGAGTTCTGTTGCTCAGATTAAAACTACAAACATCCATATTATATTTAATTGTGTAGGTACACATCCAAAAAAACGTGCACAACGAGAAAATTTTATTTTTTTTTTAATGTTATTATCTTCTCGGAACGCTTTTTTCAACCAGAATCAGCTTATCCTAAATTAGTTTCTTTTATTGAATGAGGCAATTTTATACATTTACCTTTTACTCAGTGAATAAATATAAGCAGAAAACCATTAACAGCTATTTTTTAGTGCAATTATTTTGAATATCATATGTAACCACTACTCATATTTTATATACTTTCCAAAGTTGATCATGTAAAAAATAATGGGATACATAAATACCTGTGTTAAACAACTTTTACAAAAACAAAAGTTGTGTAATTAGCATCAATGTCAAAATTATCGGCATGACCTTAGTAACTCAATTAATTAAATAGCATTATACACAATGCAAAGAATTTTATGAAAATTACATTAACACAGTAATTTAAGTTAAATGGACATTTTAAGCAAACTTTTTTTCTGATAGTATCTTTAACCCTGCCATTTTACTTTATAAAGATCTTTTCTAACCTTCATTTTAATTCAACATTTACTACAATGTTTTTTGATATATACCGTAAAATCGCAATAATAAGCATATTTTTACCAAAAAAGATTTTGCGGTAAAATAATAATCTTAGTATGTCATTTCGAAGAAAGCATTTTTTTTTAAAACAAATTTTATTATTGCGATTCTACGGTATATATTTGGAGAATAAAAAACATGCCTATAAAAAAAGGTTTACTATTCAATAAATGTTAACTTTTTCATTTTTCGGTCCTTATTTGAACCAACTGTTTGTAGGGGTTTTTGAATTTTATTCCTTATTACAACCAACTTTTTTTGAATTTCTTAGATATTGGTCCATATTTGAACACACAATGTTTTTTTGAATTTTGGTCCTTATTTGAACCAACTTTTTTTAGGATTTTTTGAATTTTGGTCCTTATTTGAACCATCTTTTTTTTGAATTTTATGGATTTGGTTCCTTTTTTGAATCAACTTTTTGATGAAATTGTGTAAATTATGATTCGTTTTAAAACTATTCACTCCTTCTTTTTATTTGTATATTAAGTGATTTCCTGTTGTAAAAGGGGGAAATAAATTCATTTCAAAGTTTTTTAAAAAGTTTAATATTTCTATCGGTAAAAATTTGAGTTTTGCGATTTTACAGTTGTCATGATAAAAAGACAAGATGAAATGGGGTTACATCGCCATAAAAGCATGTAAAATAAATGGAAAAAATATAATAAGTTTAAATTGCCCCGAATTGATTGATACAGATAAATTATGTTTACATTAATCTTATACATTTATTAGTATTTCTAGTTAAAAAATCCATTTTTTGATCGGGTAACTTTTTTTTCATTTAATTCAGCATTAATAAATTCTCTATATAATTTTTGAGATAATAATTTATATAGATAAAAGTAAATCACTGAGTAAATATTTCGGATTACAGATAATAGTTATACACAGGGGTTCCGAAGCAATAATGGCCGCGTGCCATTATGGTTATACAATATATGGTCATTATGGGGGAATCCTCTTTCCATAATTTTTCCATATTTTAAGCCCCACCCAAATTTATATGACCAACCTAAATTCAAGAAAGTGCAAGTTATTTTTTATTTCTGACGGGGAACATCAATGCAAACACAAACTATGTAGAACAAAAAAAGCATAATTGAAATCAAACAAAAACATTTTTATTATCTCATACTGAAATGTAACGCAAGGATTAAGCATGTATGCTAGCATAGCTAAAAAAGCAAAAAAGGGGTTGAAATTACTTTTTGTAGCACTAAGTATATTACTTGTTAAAATTTGTTTTTGGGATTATCTTGTTACTATAAATTCATGGTTGAAATTTAAGCCTCTGTGAGAGTGATATATATAGACTCCAACTTTTAATGGTCTTTTAAATGCCTCAAACGTCTATGTAGGTAAAAGAAAATTACGATCCTTACATAAAATTTGTCTCATCGTAATAGATATTATGTAAAATTAGACAATATGCCCGTAAAAAAACGCGACTGTAATTTATTTTTGCTAGTAGACTGTACCGGTGAATTGCCATATATGGCCAAAATGGCCATTATAAAGGATTTTATAAGAAAAATCTCGCCCGCTATCCATACCATATTCGGAATCCTTGGTTATATATATTTATAGAATTGTTTTTTCTTTATATAAATCATAGATTTTTGTTATAGCCTCTAATATATGAATATTTTCTTAAATTTCCATAAAAGTATTCCGTTAAAAAATTAGTTTTTTTCTTAAAAAAATCAACAAAATTGTTTTTTAAAAGAAGAAGATATTTTATTACCGCAAGTAATGTATTATTTTACTTTCACAATTAAATATAGATTAAGGGTGTAATAAAACGTATATAAAACAAAATTATGTGGTAAATATTATTGATGCATTTAAAATAGAAAATGTAATTTCTTTCTTGTACTAATGCCTATTTAACGACATGAAACGTATCTCATTTCATTGTAAACACGCTTGTGGAGTTTTTAAACATGCCTTTAATTGATGCAGTTATTATTTAAATTTAATTTTTTTTTGCGATAAGATTTATCGCGGTTTCAGACTATTTATGATTATAAGCCTTTCAAAATCTTTAATTTGATGTTTTGCGTGTTTATATGAAGGCTTTGATACGTAGATCTTTTTTTTTCTTTATTTTAAATTTTGTAAAATTATGTGGCTAAAAATAAGTTCATTTCGTTATTCAATTTACAAGCATTTCTTCTTATTAAATACTTACTATTAATAACCCCCTAAATTTTTCAAAAAAACAAGAAAAAAAGTGAAAGGGTTGTTTTCTATTTACAAAAATTTTGTTTTTCTGTTATTTGCATATGCCACTAAATATTTTTGCATGAATTTGGTTGTAAATTTTATCTTGGTTTTTTTAGTCATAAATGACAATAGAATACATAAATTCTTCGTAAAATTGCAAATAAAAAATCCGCGTAATTAGACGATAAAAATAATTTAAACTAAAAAAAATCATATAGAAACATTATCTATATTTAAGAGCACGATTTTAAAAAATTTAATTTAAAAAGAAACTAATATCTCTAAATCAGCATAATAATTAATATTTTCCCTTTTAGTTTTCGTGCAACAAAGGTGTCACAATTTTTTTTTCTTGGCAATAAACCAGTTAGTCTGACCAGAATATGTTTTCGTGGTCATATGTTTTTTTATAAGAAAAGCATTCAAATTTTCTAAACGTACCTTAAAATAGTCTGTAATATTTTTTTCAACAATTAAAAAAAAAGGATAAGCATTTTTTTTTGAAATGATGTGTATTAAAAAGCACTAAAAAAATCTAGCATAAGGCGTGGTCGGGAGTTTTTGCACCGGGAGGTAGAGCGTGTTTCGAAAATAAGAGCTTTTAAACATAATTGATAGATGTTATAGATGTTATAACTATTATTATTTTTATTTGTTAAAAAAATATTTAATATTTTATATTCGGGGTTTTTCTTGCACAAAAATCCTTGCACAAAAAAAGCCACGCTCTTAAATTTGCGCGTTTATTTTTTTAAGGAAGAGAGAGGTGTTTTACTTCGCGTTTGGGTACGCCACTGCTCTCATGTATCATTTACTTTATATATATGTTTTTTTTTAGTTTATTTAGAACAATCCACCCGAAACAGACGAATTTGGACAGTGATATTGATATAAAGTTTGTTATTATCCCTTATATTGTTAATGAATAAACACAATTATTGCACAAATGTTGAATTTGCTTTTTTCAACAAAAAAATTTTACTTATCATATTAAAATGTAGAATTAATACAAAATATCCATTAAAAATACTGTATGATAAAGATAAAACACCTTGTTGCAAGTATTTTACGATAAATAAAACCTTTTTTACAAAAAAAAAATATTTTATGTCTTGTCTAAAAAAAGAGCCGTGCATAAATCAAATGATTACCATTATAAGGAGAAAACATATTAAATAAACATTTATAACTTTAGTGCATGCCATGTAAACCATAGTGCGATATTTTTGGTTAGGTTTTAGCCAACAGTAAGAAATATATATACAATTTTAATAAAAAAAGTTATACTAAAAAATGATTGTATTATTATTCTGTTTCTAAATTTTATTATCCCATATATTAATGCTAAAAAACACAATAAAATAAAGATCCACTAAGGTTGCTGTATTTAAATACGCAAATTTTACACATAAGGTTTTTATACGCAATGTATTTTTAAAACAAATTAACGTTACATTAATACACTATGCTCATTTAATAAAAATAGTACAACTTCTTAATCCGTATAACGATATATCTCGAAAAAATCTTTTTTCTCTACTTTATTTTTTAAAAAATTTATGTTTTTTCATATTTTTCTTTTATGTATACATACATCATAGTGACTTATATTTATTTTAAGATACATTTATAGTTTTATCTAATTTAACAAACAATAATTGAAGCCACTGATTGTACATACTGCAGGTATAAAAGTTTTGTTAGCATCTCTATACAAAATGCTTTTTATGTTGGACATACGTCACGAATGATATACAAAGTCAACCGAAAGTGGCCATAAGTATAAAACTATAGTGCATAATTATATATTTGCACATTTATAATAGCTTTATATATATATAGAAAGTATTGCTATTGTCTTGTTTAGGGTTGCCAGATTTTATAAGCGTAAAACTTTTTTATAAAATTTACACTTGATTATAACCAGATTTACCGTAAGTAGTCTTGATATAGATTTAATTATCCAAATGTAAAGAAATAAAATGACAGCTTAGTTTTTAATGGGTTTGTATAAATGGTACCTAAAATCTTATATACAGGAATATTGGGTTTATGTTTGATTTTTCAAAGATGATTATACTACACGCGGCGTTCTTCCAAAAATTTATTTTTTTATGCAATCAAAATGCACTTTTTATGGGACTTTAACAGATTTTTTTATGCAAATACGATGCACTTTTCAGCAAACAAATACTACATTTTTACAATGAAAATAGACTATTTTAATAATAAATTTGCGCTTTTCATGCCAACAAAAAATGTTTTAATTAGTAGCTAGAAACAAAATAAAATTAGATATATTGATATATTCTATATTGTATTACTATTAATGGCCGTATTCGCTACAGGGACAGATAAATGTAGAAGTATTTATATAATTTCAAGGCTTAGATAAAAAAATTAAAAAAGCAGTTCTTAATAAAAACAAAAAAAAAAAGCAAAACAATAGAAAAAAAAATAAAGTATTTTTATTGCATGATTTTTCGATTATTAAAACCAAAAACTAATTTTTATTATTATTTCTGTTCTTTATAAATATTTTTTTTTATTATTTTATCCAAAAAGTAGAATTTTTCATACTTTTTTTATACTTTGTATAAGTAAAAGTACAGTTGTTTTTTCATACATGTATTTTAAACTTATTTTATTATTTAAACCCCCGTTTTTCTTACTGCATTAAATGCGGCTAAAATTAGTTTCTATTAATAAAAAGATATTAATCGAATTTGTGTATTTTTTCTTACTCCTAATTAGAAACTGTTCCTTTTGCAAAAAATTTGACATTTATTGCCAAAAAAATTCATATTGATAGCCTAAAAACTATACATTGATACCAAAAAAATCTAGCTGTGATTTTACAAGAAAGTTCATTTGGGTACCATATGTCAGTTCAGGACCACAATAAAAGCTTGTATTTATGACAAGCATAATTCCCAGAACCTAAATAACAAGAAAAAGTGTTGCAAAATGCCAAAAACGCGATTTGAGATGTGCAATTATTACATCTCAGCGAGATAAGCATGTTGCATTTATTACAAGTATTAAACATGTCTTATTTGACATGTTAAAATGATTGTGATATATAAGAGATTTTGATGTTAGAGATTGATATATGAAACATGATAATGGGGAAATTATGTTTATAAATAAAAAGAAATCAAATAAAGAATCAAGTTTTATGCCCTCTCGTAAGAAACAATTGTCTGATCCCGAGTCATCCAACAGCATAAAAAGTTTATACTGGTAGCAAAAAATAATTTTATTACAACCAAGTTTTAAAATGTTTAAAAAAACTACCCCAACGTCTTAAATTTAGTTTCGAACTTAACCCATAAATTGAGGAAAATTTGATAAAACATGCAAACATGTATTTTGCATAGAAGAAGTTTTTATAACATTTTTTGTGTATAATCCAGAAAATTTTAAGTCATTATGACATTAATATTTTATGTCCGCAGGCTATGAAAAATATATTTCTAAATAGAAAAATGGGAAATTTAAAAGATTATTATACAAAAATAATGGTGCAAAATGACCAAAATTTAAGTACTTTTTTAATAGCCATATTTTATTGTATTTGTGGGGTTAAAAAAATATAGATTTCGGTCTCTTCTTTAATTAAAGAATACCTAGTTAAATGTTTTGAAAAAGGATAAAAACAACTAAGAAAGGATTCCAAGGCAAGCAATTTTTTATACGCTATGCTATGCTGAATTTATATAACAAGGCAAAGTATATGTAGCAAGTTTAAAAAAACTAGGTTTACTATAATATATATGACTCGAGCCCTTTTTTGTAGATAAATCTGTGGTTTAAATTGAAAAAATATTTTTTCCGTTTTTTTTATATTTGTTCTCGAACTACCGGACTAATTGAAAAATACCATATGGATAAAACCAATTTTTTTGGCATTATAAAAACACTAAAAAAAGGCTAGAAAATAACAAGATTTGGCACCCTGGGTCTATGTGTATTATAAAATGTAAAATTTTAATGTCAAAAAACTAGTTATGTGGGATATAGCTTTCCAGATTGTTTTACATAAAAAAGAATGATGTGGGTTTGATTAATATTGCGTTTTACTATACCTGCAAACTTTCTAAATTTTCATTCTAAAACTTAATTTATAATTTCGACAGAAATAAACGAAATTAGACAAGTTTCGTAACGATTTATCATAAAATAAAAGGCCTTAATATACAGCTTACAAAGTAAAAGTAGCTGAATATTTTTTCAACTGAAACTTTTGAAGTTACAAGTGTAATAATTTCTTTTTAGTCGAAACCGCATTTTACCTTAGACTGTGGTGTATGGCTTAGTGTTGCACTGTTTTTGATAGATACATCTTTTTTTAAAATAAAACTATAAAATTAATCAACTATGTTTACATTTTCGGTATAACTGTAGTTTAGACCCCCCTCTAATTCAGGGCCGAAAATTTGCATAAAAAGCAAGTTCTAGAATAAAAAGACGCTTAAATAATAAAATTTATGTAAATTATAGCGCCTATATTCAGATAAATAACCCTATTCCTGACCGAAACCCTAACAACCATACTAAAACCCTATAAACTAACCCTAGACCACGTCGACTTTAATCCAATTGAAAAGCAGATTGTTGCAAAAAAAGTATTTTTATATAAATTAATGTTTTCATCAGCGGTTCCGAAAAAATAATGGTACTCTACCATAATGGCCATACAATATATGGCCATTATGGATGGAAAATGTTT
>JAQFYM010003658.1:0-17873 GCA_034694785.1 Agrenia bidenticulata | reverse complement strand
AACAGCCGATCTTCAGTACACATTGCTCATGTCGTGTTTAACGTCAGCACCATCGAATGACATTCGCGAATCAGTGCTTCTAGCGCTGCGAGACACGGCTGCGAAAGTACAAACGCACGCCTTTGATTGAATGCACAAATTGATACGACTACATGGATAGCTGACGACCAACGTAAAACACGAAACGCGAAGGAGTGTCTACGAGTCACTTTGTACATTCTTCAGTGGTGATGCTATGCGGATACAGCAGTACAGTGCGCTTGCAATGGAAAAGCTTTTAGACTGTATCGATGCATCCGATATGCATGCGCTCTTCAAAGTTTGTGCACCGCACGCTCATTGCCTTATTATTGCTATTTTCTTTATTCGCGTCTTTATTCCCAGACGCATTCCTCTCTAAACACACCGAAAGATGCACTTGTTGTTAGCATGTGCCTTCCACACATGGCGCACTCATGCGACATGAAAGGCATCTGGATCGCCGCATTAGAAAATGCTACATCACCGAATGTAAGCCTCCTAGGCGTGTTGTTAAGCACTTTTACATTGGTACAGCGTGCTCTCATGACAAGCAACATTATATTGATTGGCCGGATGGTATGCTACTTTGCAAAAGAAAAGAAAAACATTAGCGAAGTTCCGCACGAGTTGTTGAACGCACTTGAGCGACTTTTGAAAAGTGAGATCAAGGTAGTATGAGTCTGTGCGGCATGTATGCCATATGCGAAAAGACCGGACAACTTTATGCGTTGCAAGCTGTCAAAGCGATTGCAAAGGAAGCACCACACTTTGCACATAGCAAGTTGTTTATCACCATGTTTAGCGACGTTGTTTATACTACTGCTAAAGCGGTATTAGCATAAGTTGGCATACATTGCGATACAATTGTGCTCTTGTAGGCACCTCTCAACACTCCTACGAGGGCCGTTGCCCGAAGAGCGATGCACTATATGATAGTTGCTATTCCCAACATGGTTTGCGTGTTTTATCCCTTTTGTTATCTCGTCGCTTCATCCCTTCTCCATATTATGCGCAGGACAATCATGTGAGCAGCCAATGGGCAACGCGTTATAGGGAGTTTGCGGCAATTAGTGTGTGCGATGATAGTAACGATGAGTTCTAATAAACACTTTACTCAATTACAAATTGGCAATTGTCCTTTCTCTTTGTTCTCCTCTTCTTTGTTCTGCATTTGTAAAAAGTGTACGCATTATGCGGGAAAGAAATGCGATCCAACCTCTAAAGCGCACTCCTCAAGTGCGGTGATTGCTTCCATAACATACAAGTCCCCTTTTGAAGGTGTTTTGCTTTTGTTAGGAATACTAGAGAGCATTTCTATGAATGCGATTTAGTCTAACGCACGCAATAAATGCGACCTACCAAGAATGTTGTCATATGCTTCGAGTAGATTAAGCTTTTCATCCTTTTCATCAAACTCGTCGTCGTTGTTGGGACCTAATCGAAGGAAGCAATTGCTACTAGTTCATGTCTTACTATTGTCAATGTCCATGATTAGCGCGTTTCGCTTCAATTGCAGAAACATCTCCAAAGTGTTCCCATTGTTGTCTCTACAGTTGGACTTTGCGCCATTCAATAGCAAAAAGTCTACCAACTCAACGTTTCCCTGGTCAAGAAGAGTTAGTTTAACACTTAAAGTACAGTTTCCTTTCGATACAACACACTATAACGACTCAAAAGAGGTTCCTACGCGTCGCTTTCTATAGAAAGTCTACCAAAAGCAAAACTCACGTAAGCGATCGCAGTGAATAGCACTGAATGACCATTTGAATCAACAAGCTCAATGTCTGCGCCATGAGCAATAAAGTCTTTGACGATTGAGTTATTCACTAAGAGAAGGAAAGAAAGACGCACAGTATGTCGCAACTTTCACGTCCTACAAGGTGTTGTTGCAGCTACATGCAGTGCTGTGTGACCGTAGCAATCTTGAACATTAACGTTAGTGCCCGCCTTCATCAATATGTAGAGGACATTAGCATTTGCGAGTGTATGTGCTTCTATTGCTGCGTGGTGAAGGCATGTGCGATTAGCGTTGTCCACTGCATTGACATTACAGCCATGAAGAAGAAGGGCATTAATTCCATCCTTCCACCCTCACCCGAAAGTAAGCACTTTGAGTTATGACACATGAGCAACGCACCTCGTCGTGCAGCAAAGTGGAGTGGCGTTATGCTTTCAGGATCCTTAGCATCAGGGTTCATACCAAGATTGAGCAGTCGCACAAGTGCAGAAACATTCTCTAGCACTATGGGTCATGGCTCCAAGAAGTGAATGCGATAAAACCGTGCTGCGAAGCAACATGCAATAAGAAACGCCCATTTTCGTTGCGCATGCTGTTAATGTTTTCCTTGTAAAGGTTTTTTTCAAACGAAACATTGTCACCTACACCCGAAATGCAAGACTGTTAGTGAAAAGTGGAGGAGAGAAGGGGAAGCGTTACTATAGAAAAGCTCATAGAAGCAAAGTTGTGAAGAAAGAAGAAGAAAACTGAAACCGTATTGAATAGCAATTGCAAGGAGATGCATATCGTTCATAAGAAAAGTGGTTCGCTTCACGACTTTGCTTTTTTTCTGCTGCTTTTCGTTGAGACATTCAAGAAGTTGCTCTAATTGCATCTGCAGGTTATAGAAGAGCTGCTTCTGTGCGAGCCACATCTCCTGTTGCTTCTTTGCTTCTTCGCTTTCCTGACTGAGAAGCAACTTCTGAACAGCATTCTGCGTACTCAGTTGGCTAACTAATTCCTGAAGGAGAGGATTGTACTCAGTAGTTGCTTCTGCCCGAGCGAACTGTTGTTGCCATGTTCGTTGTCTGTACAACAAGACAACTAATGCCACTACAAGAGCTGCAAGTGCGTGCAACAAGACTCGACTAGCATAATTCCACAGAATATCCTCAGTAGGCGATAAAGTGCGTGCAAGACTACTGTTGCAAAAAAGTGCGAGACTCTTGTTAGTACTGCTGTAGTCAGGAAGAGCGAAACGGTAGGAAGCGATGCACCACGTTAGCATGCATTCAAACCTATCCATCATTATCTGCTCCACGCGAAGAAGATAGCGCAACAACGTCGTTGTGTAGGCCTTTGCAAGCGAGATATAGTGCGCCATGTTAAGGGGCAGAATTATGAAGAAATTTAATAGGTTGGGATGCATGTGATCGCATCGCACGTCATTGGACGAAAGTGTTGATCACCTTCTACACCAATAAAGCAGCTTCCTATCGTACTTTAAACCTTTCCTTTACAGTAGCAGTGCGCTATCGACTACCAACCATACAACGTTCGGGAAACTAAACGCCCTCGAGAGGGGTAAGTTGGGTGCGATGGGTGACGATAACCAGTCTGAAAAGAAGACGCTCTTGGCTTTGATGGCTGCGAAGAACTTTTTAAAACGAAGGTTGCTCGTAAGACATACTTCTCTTGCGTAGGTTGTTCTAGAAGTTCATGGCCTGCGATGTGGAGGGACGGCACAAGGAATGCCAAGCCTTATCCTTACTACGACTGCTACGAATATCTTACGCGACGAGTTAATCAGTGGGACTTTGATGCAAAGATTCTCCATCAGCTAAGCAACGTGGGATCGCACATATTGTGAGTCAAGCGATGTGGTTCCAGGGAAGACCGCTCTACACGTTGACGTATTATCTGTTTGAAAAGTACGGGTTGTTTGGGACACTACGCATTATGCCCGTTACACTTGGGTGCTTCTTACAACGGATTGAAGTGCGTAAGCGTCAATAATGTGTTCTCCTCGACTTTTATGCACAAAGAACGCCTACCGCAGTAGCAATCCTTTCCATAACTCTATCCATGCATGCGATGTCACGCATGCTGTTCATTTCTTTATTTATTCAAACAAACTTTATCGGCGTGTTTTTACGTCGCTCGAGGTGCAAATATTCGCATCCCCCCCTCTTTGCTATTAATAGTTAATGCTCAAAGACGTGTGCGCTACTTGTATCGGCCGCATTGCATGACGTAGACCATCCCGGATTGAACAATGCTTACCTCGCCAAGTGCACATTGCACAAAGTTTGTTCGCTATTAATGGGATGAACGCAGGACGGACGATGTGTTGACTAGAATCAACGGGACGGACTCAACTCTCGAACGCCACCATTTGCGAAAGGGTTTGCACATTATGGATCATTATGAAGCAAATATTACTGCCAACTTTACGGCGAACCAAGTATGTGTGTGCGTGGACAGTCCATACAAAGGGTTGTAGAAGGATGCGATGCAAAACATGTTGCGGTCCCTCGTTCTAGCTACGGACATAGCGTATCATAAATCGTTTATGGAAAAATTCGAGCGGATGCTAACCAAAACGACGTTCCGGCCTGAATGCGAAGGTATGATTGGTGGGTATATTGCTTCTCCCTTTACTGTTGCTATTTATGAAGAGTCACGACTTGCACTCATGGAACTGATAATAAAGTGCGCCGATATCAACAACGCAGCGCGAATGCCAATTTCATCGCAACAATGGGCGTGCTTGGTGATGAGCGAATTCTTTCTGCAAGGCGACTTGGAGAGGCGTGCAGGGCTTCCCGTCTCAACCTTTATGGATAGATGTGCGCCAAGGTTTTTGTTTGGTTTGTATCCTTCTTTCTCCGTATGCTTTGCTACTCCTACTTTATAGCATCCCCGAATCTCAAATAGCGTTCATCACGTACTTTGTGCGACCTGCATTTTCTGCTCTGAACGACTTGCTGGACAGCAAAGCAACGCAGCGAATGCTCGCATACATCGAAGAGAACCATACCATTTGGATGAGTCGTAAATAATAAAAGTCGATTTATTGCGATTTATTGCGATTTTGCAAAAGTTGGTACAAACTAAAAAGCGCACCGTAAAATGACTTTTGTTGCGCTTTGCACGTTGTATTACCGCTAAAAGGCATCCGATGATCCACACGGTGTGATTAAGAAAGTGCATGGATGCTTGTGCTTGAAACGACTTTTGGTGATTGAGTATCTCAAAGTTCATGCATCCGACGTGGAGCTGTGTATAGACGAACAACGACGGCCCGTTGGTGTTTTCGTTTATCTAGAAAAGGTACGAACATGGAGACACACCTGGAACAAGCGCACAAGCCATGCTGTAAAGTAAGCTGCGTATCTCATCGATCGGGGACAGGCTTCTGATGCGACATAGCGACTGACCGGTGCGAATACGCGAATATATTGCTCTTCAGCATAGAGCTACTTGTTTTCAAGGAAAAAAGCGGAAAATCCCCCAACGCATAAGCAACCAAAACAAACTCTAGAAGAAAGGCATAGTAATAGTTCCAATGGAGGCCATGCCAGAGTGCTAGAAACATAAGCGTCCCTAGCTGTGAACATTTTTTGCTCCCAAGAAAACGCAATCGCTTGTAAACATATTGTAATGACCACTTATTCGTGTTAACGTTAAACTGTAGCACAGTTAACAGAGCCAAAAAGAAGGAAATCACCCACCGACTCGATGTTTTGTCGCAATGTAAGAGCCGTATGATGCTTTTGCACGTGAACGTTCTTTAATCCCCTGGGGAGTGCGCCACAAAGCCTCAGTACACACAACGTTACCAACGGTATGCTAACCACACAATGCTTCCATCCTTTCGGTACCCTTCAAATGCGATCCCGCACAAAATACACGCGCCTAGACCATGCTAAGTGAGGGATATGTGCATCGACTGACGCACTACAATGACGGAAACCTTCTGTAAGTTTCCAGCATCCAAAATAGCGAAAAAAGAATGGAAAACCGCGTACAATGATGAAAAGAAACTGATAAAGAAGCCCGGACTACACCAATGAGCAGCATTGAGCGGAAACAAATAACCAATACCTCCTTTTGAAAAGCAGCTGAAAAGTAATGCTGGAGTGGGAAAAGCAAGTCGAGGAAGTGGCCTACACCGAGGAAGAACAATCCTGTGTGCCATGAAAAAGTTGTTGACAATCGCACATGGAAAAGAAGAAAAGAACCAATGACTAGCGCAGAAGCGCTGGGTTTCACGCAATGTTTTAAGGGAAGCAACTCTTGATTCAACCAACGATGGAACTTACGGTACGGAACGAGTGGCCCACAATGAACGGTAGGGAAAAAGAGACTGAAAGCCATCCATTCCTACTTTTTACGCAGGATTCACTATCGGATCGCGCAAAATACAACCGTAAACGACGGAAGCGTCGTAATACGATTTTCCAATTGGTCGGCGCTTTGCACATTGCGACATCCATCGTAGAGATCAAACGAAAGAGCTTTGAGGGAGTGAGTGTATTACTCTGTAAAGAGAGAGACGTCTTTACCTAACAGTCGCAGACACATAACGCACTGAGGTGTTGTCCTGTAGGTTGCCTCAAGTTGGCGATAATAGCAGCGCAAACATGAACGAACTACCAATTAATATCGTACTCATTCGTTTGGTAAAAGCTAATCAACACGACGAAAAGGAAGTGTTAAAGCAATGCATGCCATACTAGTAGCCAAGGAGTAGAAAGCCCACGTTGAAAAACCATGGAAGTGCCACGCGTTTCGGCCCGCACGTACGCAACAGAAGCCACGTTATTGCTGCACTTCCAGCGATAAAAAGAGAATGCTATAAGCAACGTAGAGGAACAATGAGACGAAAAAGTGCATCATACCGCTCCCCATTGAAGCCATAATCCCAAAAGTCCTGCGCTTCCAAGGAAAACTACTCGGTAGGGCAGAAAGCGTTGCACCACAGCAAATGGGTAGGAAAGCAACAATGCAAAGAAGATGGAAAGCGCTTCTGGTGGGATCATTGGATGTCGGACTTTGAGACTGAATAAGAATTCTTTTTTCTCCTCTGCTAACTCTTGGAAAGTGCGCAATGCTTTACAACCAAATCACTGGTCTTTACGAAGTGCGTTTTTTTTATAATCGTTAAAAAGCAATTGGTCCTTCTTGTGCAAGAAATGCGTTCACGTTAGCGTGTTAGAGAAAATTAGACAACTTTCTTGGCTAGCTTTCCTTTTGTTTCCTTGGTAGACAATACCTCACTGTAGTTAGGAGGTATTGACCATTTCCCATTAGTTCCACCAATGATTCCGGTAATAGTGTAGCGTTGTCGTCACGAAACTTTGTCTTTGTATACACGTTTACCATAGAAATGCGTCATTTTAAGGATGCATTTTCTTTGAGGCTGGTAGTGCACGTAACGCGCCTTGGAGTTTGTGTAAAAAGTGCTTATTCCACGCGTTTATGCATACTGATGCTAACACGTTGTCGAGAAACAGTTGGTACTGAACGCGGATTCCCAACAATGAAGCGACTTTCCCCAACTAAATTCTTATTTTTTGTTTCAGCTAGCGTGCCCACCTTTTGGAAGCTCTAAAGTTAGCGTTTGTCGTAAACTGGCAGCCAATGTTCGCGTTGCAGTTTACCCTAACGTGTTTCGGCATTGTATAGTTCCATCCAAAGCTTTACGAAGAATAATCTCTCCTTTCGCGTTTCGTTTGGTTGCAGTATAGCTTCTCATGCACTCCCATGGTGATGGGTTTAACGTGCATCTCTGAGCTATGGAAGAACTTTGCACTTTTAGCCTTAAACACTCAATGCTTAGCGGTTGCTTCGCTACTTTTTAGAACAAGAGTTTCCTTTCTTTGTCATTCATTGCAAGTTGAGTGTGCTTCGATAGAAACACGCCATAGAACCCACATTGGGTGGGTTACTTCCCAATCTCCAAAGTTTTATCCCTGTTTGCTCTTAGAACTGAAACGTCTTGGCGGAAAAGTGCTAACAGACGGACTTTTACACAATCTCTATGCATTTTGATTGGTCAACCCTGGCGTTCTTCTCAGTCATGACACCTTTTGATTTATTAACACTTCTTCTTCATCTTTCTGTCGTTTTGAGGAACTATTTAAGCCTCTTCGGTGCATTCGATAGCAACTCTAATGACTGTCTGTTGCGCTCTTAGTTGTCCATAGTTTAAGGGTTTTCAGCTAAAAAGAAACACCTCAAATTGTACAAGTAAACCTTTGATAAAACAGGACCCTAAAGATGAGTCAAGCTACCCGTATAAGGGTCCAATAATAAATTTCTTACAAATTTCCTACCCAAGTAAACGTCAAACGCTTCCAGTTTGAAGAAAACCCAAAAGATGTAATTCCCCATCACTCCCCTTCTTTTTTGATGACTCTGTGACGATTATCTTTGTGCGATTAGAATAGGAAGGCGTTATACCTTAGGATGGTACCTTAGCTCAAAGTCTTTCCAAAAGAGAAGAAGAATTAGTTACTTGGCTCTTCTTTTCTCCATCTCATAAGCAGAATCGAGTAGTTTTCCACTTTAAAGGATTTCTTTTAATATGCGTATGAGTAAACCAAGCCATGACTATATATATTGACTATCATTAAGACTGCGAATGCATCTAAGCGAGGGAGGGGAGCAATTGAAATTACCAATCATAACAAAGGCATCTATTTAACCAATCATATCATCCCTTTGAAATGGGCGTTATCAAAATAAACCATGTCAAAGGGTGACAAAGTATTGCTTAAGTTATGATCTGTAATGTTTGCTGTGCTTTCTTAGTCTTTGGAAATCAACAATCGAAGAAAGGATGATAAGAATGAGAAAGCAATAAACACACTCAATGCGTATCCCGAAGATATTGGTGAGAAGCAGACCAGCTTAAGCGCTGGGAAGTACTCTAACAATAGTAGTGAACAAAGAAGAAACAATTGAAAAAGTGGTAGGTAATGGAGGGAAGACATAGCTTTGCTTATGTGCAAGTGCGAATGTGCGCTGGATCGTGATTGTGGCTATAATAAATGCGAACTTGAATTATTTTCCAACATTGCCATGCGAAAATGCGTAACTTTGCGAAAGCGACGCGAAGAGACTTTCGGATTTGTGATTACAGAGGTGTTTTCTATATACATTGAATTCGTTATGCGACTGTACGCCATAAAAAGACAGGAAGAGCATCGCTACTGTCATGTGTGTTTATATCTTATATTTATCCTGGAGGAGTAGCTGCACGATGCAACGGTTTGTTTGTTGGCGATCAGATACTATTGGTCAATCGCGTGGTAATGTGCGCATGCCTTTTTCGCTTTGTTGCTTTTCATTCACGTTACACACAGTCGATTGTTGGCCTTCCTTTCCGAGAGATACTGGACGTTTTCCGGAGACAGAGGTGCATACCTTTATAACGAAGCGTGCTCACAATCAGAGATGCGATGGAGATTGAACTCCACATTGTTCCCGTACCACCCATTACCAGTGTTGTTATTGATCGAGCTGATTCAGTTAACAAAAAGCTCGTAACCTTTGTTTGGAACGGTGACGTTAGCGTTCGTCCTTATTGAACAGGGCTTTGACATTCTTCATGGTGTGGTGATCAATGTTGACATGGGGAGCGCCTCTAGTGCGGCCGGACTAAAAGTAAATACATCCTTAAAGGGATGGTTCTTTTCTAAGAACGAATTAGCCAGGGCATCGCATCACAGAAGTGAATGGTCGCAGTGTTGTAGGTGCACTGCACCCTGAAATAGTCCGACAGCTGCAAGCCGATGTTGTTTCTCTCACAACTCTATCTAAAGATCTTTACGACGCTTTGGTCCTATAAAGAGCTTTTATTTAGACGTCGTTTTCATAATCGCGTGGGTTCTTGCGATTAAGTTCTACATACTTGCTATTGGCCCTAATGTTTCGTCGCTACTAAGGCTCTTTATAGCATGTCTATATACCAATAGGCAGTTCCAAAGAAGAATGCGTAAGGTGGAACAATGTAAAAGAAGTTTTCCTTGATGCGATCGGTCCAGAGAGTGAATTGCTGTATAGATGGTTGGGAAAAGGGTGAAGATGGATGGGATCAAGGGAGAGTTTATGTTTTAAATAAGACCAATGAACCTTCTTCCAGAACCCTTTAAAAACGCGCTGCTCATAGGGAGAGATGGCATATTGTATAATGCCACGCGAATGGCTCAAATGGCCCCAATTGGCTCCCATCACGAACTTGTTGGGGGAAAATGTAACAGTTTATGAGTTGCCCCAATTTGTGAGTTGAGGGCATAAGATTGATCACATGGAGTCAGGGTGTAAGGACGATGATGTGCAAGTTAGGGTTTTTTTTCCCCCTCGCTTGCTTTGTTCTAACAACTGCATGAAAGGGAGTTACAGATTGCGAGAAGAGTTGTACAGGTTTCTTTTCTTTTTTCGAAAAGATCATTACTCCCTTGTTTATCCTTCTCCCTATAGACCTGTTTCTTCATATTGAAAACTTTAAACGTCCACTACGTCTTCCTGACCTGAAGCTTTACCTACAAACTTTTGGAAGATATGACTACACAACCTTTTGGATTGACAGCATCAAGTCGCATTGTCTTGTTCATGTAAGGCAAACCAGCTTGACAAAGAAGCGGTTTATTCACTAAAAGTAGTTTGATGACAAAACTATAGCAGAAGAAGCAAGAGAGGCTATCGATGGTCAAAGTTGGCCTTCTGGTCGGTGTTGTTGGTCGTTATCATAATTCGCTGCATCTATACTGCCTACAGAGGAGAGAGAACCACTGAGAGCGTCTCTTGTATCGCTAGAAGATGCAAAAGCTATTAAGGAAGGAAGAAAGGTAGCAGGTGCGTATCTTGCAGTTATTTCTTCGTGCGGTAAACGGATGGAAGATGCAGTACAATTGAAAGAAGTAAAGAAAGAAGAAGGAAGCACGCCTTCATTGCCATTTAAGCTTACTTTAACTGAACCCAGAATTTACTGGATGCCTAGCAGTACGCCAGTTGCACCAGAGACTTGCATTGAAACCCAATAAAAGGATTGTAGTTTATATGATCATCCGAGGGAATCCTGGACCTGACAGTAAGCTGCAGGTTTCCTCCAGGCCTCTCTCCTCTCCTATACTCACTATGCTGCCTTTTAAAAGACAGTCTAGACCCTTGCTAGTTAAACACTTACAGGCTGCTACCGATGCACTCGAGAAGTGGTTCGCCTTGTGACGTATCACTATCAACGCATCGAAAAGAGGAAAAAGGAGCTGTACAATGCTCTGAGATGGTTCGTCTCGAAATAAACGTTTACATACTGGAAGAGCAAGCTTCTTCTCACCATATAAGGGCGACGGGTCTGTCGTCTGGTCCTATTCCTGTCTTGCAAGGCAACAATTTATGAATTATTGCCTTGAAAGAAGCCTACTTTGCACCATCGTAGGCACAATGCTGTACTTGAGCAACACTTCTGGTTAGGCTGTGAGTTATAATTGTCTCAAAGGTAGTACAGACGGGCGAAGACTTCCATTGCATTCTCTGAAGAGTGAAAGGAGTCCTTTTACTCCTGAGAGAAGAAAGTATTATCCCCTATGTAGCATCTTTTGTTACAAAGCAGTTGGAGGCATTCTTGTCAGACTAATATCACCCAATCAATTATCCTTATTCTTATCATTGGAGGGAAAGGAATTACCCCCACAAATTGGTAGTGTATAAATTATTGGGTAGGTACAAGGAGAAGGAAGCACGTGATACAGGCAGGATGGTACGCCGGAAGATTGACACACGCTTGCGGTACTTTAACCATTCTTTCCTGCAATAATGGACCATTTTCCTTTTTTTCTTTTAGTACATTGATTGAAAATGGCGTGCATAATCATCATCGGACTTTTCTCATGTTGATCGGCGATCGCGGTTTGTGCTAATTGCGTATGTGCAGTCACTATACACTCTAGGTCGTCATCAGATTGTCAATTTGCATTATATGCTGAGCAAAGCCACTATAAAGGCACGTCCTACAGTACTCTGGTGCTATAAAAGCAAGCTCGGATTCAGTAGGTAAAGTTTGGTAGTCTTTAAGCATCATTGCGGTTATTTCTAAACGCATATGGAAGCAATCAAAACAAACAGCGACGTTTAATGGCTAAGAAGAAGCAAAAGGGAACACTGGATCCCGATGAAGACAATCCATTCAACCTTTTTCTCAAAGCGACGCGTATTCGCTATTGTACTTACAAGGAAACGCATGGGATTCTAGGACAAACTTTCGGGATGCTTGTACTTCAGGTCTAACCAGTACGCATGCACACGTGGGTTGCGTGTGCAAATGGCGCGTAGGATTTTGAAGCCATCACACCGAATCTTCTTGCACGTACAATCGAGACTGTTGAAGGCGGTGGGCTTATCGTGCTGTTACTTCGCACAATGCCCTCCCTGCGAACACTCTATACAATGACAATGGTAGGGCGGTTCAAGAAAGCAATCTTGCACCGTTTTTATAGGACATTCACGCGCGTTATCGCACAGAGGCACACAAAGACGTTGTTCCACGCTTTAACGAGCGGTTTGTGTTGCCGATCCCATGTACACTACCCAACAAATGGCAGCTTTTTGCTTTCGCTGGGGTTCTGCAAAGCAAGTCTAGTACTGGATGATGAATTCAATGTGCTTCCCATCTCATCGCATGCGCTTGCAATTGCGCCTGCAGTCAAGTCCAAAGTGATAACTTTGCACAACCACTGCTTCTATATCCTTCTGACGTGACGCGTAGGAAGAGACACCCAATAGCATCGAGTTAAAGGCTATCAAACAGTCTTTGCTGGATGCACAACCTGCGGGTGCGCTTGTCGGGAATACCAAAACGCTTGACCAGGCAAAGGCAGTGCTCACTTTCATCGAGGCAATAAGCGAAAAGGTTTTTTGATTCTCCACAGTATCCGCATAAAAATATTGTGCATAGACACTCCGTAGCACTGTCGCACTAACTGCAGCCCGTGGTCGCGGAAAATCAGCAGCACTTGGACTTTCTATTGCAGCCGCTGTTGCGTATGGCTACAGCAATATCTTTGTAACCTCCCCGACGCCGGAGAACCTTACTACAGTTTTCGAATTTGTGTTTAAAGGTTGGTCCTTGTGCTTGCTTCGCCACAATGGTGCGCGTTGCTGAGAGAGGATGCGCATTATAGGATTCGATGCGCTCCGCTACGAAGAACATATTGACTACACTATTATCCAAAGCACCAACCCAGACTTTCACAAGGCTATTGTGCGCGTGGATATATTCCGTGAGCATAGACAAACGATTCAGGTGAAGCGGTGTCTTTTATTCGCAGCGTCGCTAACAAGTCGCAGTACATTCTTCCTAAGGACAACCATAGACTTGGCCAAGCGGAGTTGGTTGTCATTGACGAAGCTGCTGCAATTCCGTTGCCGTACGTTAAAGTATATTTCGGATTCGCATTCTTGTAACTTACTGATTGGCTATGTAGGCGCTTTTGGGACCTTACCTTGTCTTTATGGCAAGCACTGTCAACGGTTATGAAGGCACTGGACGTGCTCTATCGCTTAAGCTCATCAAACAACTTCGTCATCAAAGCAACGTTGCGCGTGACAAACCATTGAACGGTCGGTCAGTTATATGGGCTACGGTTCGTCTCACTAACTGTGGGCTGTTCTCATTTAGACAATGCCGATACGCACGTCTCTGGAGGCGGTGGTCGCATGTTACGCGAAGTGTCGCTTACTGAACCCATCCGATACAATACTAACGACGGCGTAATCCCATGCCTTTCTGTTAGCGAGCGCACATATCACAGGTCGAAGAGTGGTTGAACAAACTACTTTGCTTGGATGCGCAAGTATCTTTGGTGCTATCAGGAGTTTGTCCTCATCCCTCCAACTGCGAGCTCTACTATATCAACAGGTGTGCGAAGCATCTTTCGCATTGCACTTGAGGCGCATACAACTACCCTTTCAGGGACACACTTATGTCGCATCATAAAGCAAGCGAGGAGTTTCTTCAACGAATGATGGCGCTGTAGGCCTACGCATTGCTTTTTTCTCCTTCCGCCTTTTGATACCGATTGGTTTATAGCTTCATTGCATCGCATTACAAGAACACACCCAACGATTTGCAACTTATGTCGGATGCACCTGCGCATCATCTCTTTTGTCTTTTTGGTCCTGTCGATAATGCGCAGAACAGCCTTCCAGACATGCTGTGCGTCTTACAAGTACGTTGTTGTCATGCGCACAAGGCATTGTTGTAGGTATGTCATGAAGGCGCTATCAGCAAAGCCACTGTCATCGACTCGCTTTCGCGTGGAGAAAACGCCGCAGGCGATCTCATTCCATGGACTCTCTCGCAGCAGTTTCAAGACACGGATTTCCCTTCCCTTTCCGGTTGTATATCCACGCTTTGATGGTGAACGACACGGCTTATGTTGATCGGCAGGAGCGCGCATTGTACGCATTGCAACGCACCCGGCTTATCAGAGGATGGGATACGGAACGCGTGCGATCGAATGTCTTAAAGCATATTACCGCAGCGAGTATATAAGCATGGCTGAGGATAATAATGATGATAATGACGTTGACAACTGCGCTTTTGGTTAGTTTAGTAAAAAACGTGTGTACATAGGCGCACTTTTTACATCTGTTTATATATCATAGAGAAAGTTGTATTTGACGTGCCGCTTACGCAAGAAAAGATTGTAGCACGCACAAATTTACCACCGCTTCTCGCAAAACTTTCGGAACGTCAACCCGAAGCGCTTCATTATATCGGTACATCCTTTGGGATTACCGAAGACCTCTACAAGTTTTGGAAAAAGTGTGGTACGCCTTTTATTCTCCTTTTGTTGTCGGTGTTGTTGTCGGTGTCGCTGTCGTTCTTCTTTTTGCAATGGCTTTTCATCATGCACACATGAATGCGAAGGTTTCCTTCCTACATACATTCGGCAGACACCAAACAGCATCACTGGTGAGCATAGTTGCATCATGCTCTGCCCATTAGACGATAATGCTACTCTCGCCGATGCACCCGTAAGCACACGCACTGGTTCGACAAAACGTGTTGTAAATGGGGTTTTGCGCATACAAGCAATGTTTTCGGTAGGATGGCTAGAAACATACGTGGATGACTTTCGGCGACGGTTCTTGACGCTTTTGAGCTACCGATTCAAGGATTTTTCGTGTAGCATTGCGCTTTCTGTGCTCGATTCTCGCCACAACGATGATCCAGTAGAAAAGAGTAATGCGCACTCGAATGCTTGCCCTGGAGTGTAAACTTATGTGTCCCGCAGTGAAGACTGCCTCTGCTATCGAAGTACACTTTACGCAATATGACTTGAAGCGGTTGGACGCATATGCAAGAGGTATTATTCGCAATTAACGAAAGTGCATGCGCATTCTTAACATGATTTTTGTGCATTAAAAAGGCCTTATTGATTACCATGCGGTTCTCGACTTGATCCCAACAATTAGTGCGCTTTTCTTTACCAAACGCATCCCAATACACTTGTCTGCTGTGCAAAGTGCGATTCTTATTGCAATCGGATTGCAACGGAAAAGCGTTGAGCAAATCAAAGTATGCACATGCATGCTTTTTTACGTTTGCACACTCATCGAAACGCCTTCCCAAGGACGAATTGGTGTTACCAGTAGCACAGATACTTGCACTTTTCAACCGTGCGATTCGCAAAGTGGCTGGCATTTTTGACAAAGTGCTCAAAGAAGGTAATAAGAAAGTGTTCTACTAAGTTTTGGCAATAATAGACATAAGCGCACATATTGCGGAAGAGCGATCCATCGATATGACACCGACTGCGAAGAACGTTGATGAACAACTTTTGGAAGAAGCCGCAAAAGTTGAACGTGCGATGAAGAACAATCTGGGACAACTAAACGCATCGTTTCTGCAGCAGTAATGCAGACTGCTTCGTGTGTTGTCATGCTTTTTTAAAAAAAACGCAAAAGATATGAAATCGCACCGAGTGAGGAATGGGACGAACTGGAAAAGTTAAAAAAGACGCACAGAAACTTTTCGGTAAAAGTGAGGGCTAGTGAGCGCAGTAGCGATGCGATGACAAAGCATGCGAAAAAGGAAAAGTCACGTAATAAAAGGAAACCATGAAAGGGAGTTTATTACTTCTTGTCGTCGTTGTCGCTACGCTTGACGGTAGCCTCGTGGAAAGCGTTGTCAGAGTCAGAGTCATTCTCGCGCATATCTGCCATCCGGAAGTTTTCATTCTCGCAACAACACAAAACGCACCTGCGTCTACTTGTTCGTCATCATCATCAACTATTTTCATTGGTGGTGTATCTGCGATGGTTGCGATTCAAACAGGCCAACGACATGTGTTTGTACTGTGATGAAGTGCAACACTGGGCGCACCGCCACCATTGATTCTGCGCAAGTTTTCCATAAGCACGCATGTCGTTCTGTGAAGGTATTCCTCATTGTTCTTGTTCTCCATGTTGCTTGGCTGGATTTCTAGACAAAAGTCGGGTCCGTAGTACTCGTAGTACTCATTGTAAGGCAGTTCTGGGGTATTCGCACGTAAGTGCTGACGCAACTTATTCATGGATACCATTGGATATTTCCGTACCGAGAGCCACTGCTGTTTCGTACGCCCAACAACGCGCTACATTGCGGATAGTGTATCCACCGCCGCCGAGAAGTAACAACGGCAAGCAGAACGACTTTGCATACTCAACGCAACCGCCGTGACCTATGAAAAGACGTGAAAAAGTGACACCAGGGAAGGTGCAAAAAACCGCGCAAAGAAAGATTAAAGCATCCAAGACGATCACCAGCCAATGAATCAGCACCGCACTGTAGTACAATTGCGCATGGCTTGTAGAATTCAACGACGCTCGAAGTAATCTTTTTTTGTGGAAATTTTGCGTGCGTCGCTTTAGAAATTTAGTTTACTTGCTTGAATATGCGTAGAAAAGAGTCATCATCGATGCCGTCACGCAGAGGAAAGTTGACCGCGTAGTACTTCCCACCTGAAGCGCCAACGTCCTGCGCCGCCCAGGTGCAACGCTTCGCTACTGCACCCTGCCGCATATCACCTTGATATCACCCGTGCCTGGAAAGTACTCGCCAAACTTGTGGAAGGAGACGGTCATAACGCGATCGGTAGTGTAGAACGCCTCCTCAACACCATCGCCGTGATGAATATCAATGTCAACGTAGAGCACACGCGCGTGCACTCTATAGTGGGATGAGCACACCAGTATATCCATCTTCGCGATAGGAACAAACGCACTTAAGAAGCTCCAAAATGGCAAGAACAATGTCGTTGACGTAGCAGAAACCTGATGCTTCGCACTTTTTTGCATGGTGTAATCCACCGGCCCAGTTAATAGCAATGTCCGCATCACCAGTATTAAGTTTCACTGCGGATGCTACGGAAAGGAAGTTTACAAGAGAAAATTGCGTATTGTACCGATCGAACCGCCAGCACATATCTGACAAAACTCGTACATGCCACTAAAGACAGGACAGTCGTCGCCAACATTGACTACCGGGAAAAAAGGAACCGCCGAACGAACAAGTGAGCACAGACAAAGCAAAAGGACTAAAAAGTGATTACAGCGCGCCATCGCTTTAGCATAATCGTCAACGTTATCGGGAGTGATTGTACGTAGGAAACTAATATAGTCGTCGGTATGAAACCGTGTAAGATCATCAAACTGTGCACGTGGGCATTGCTATTGACGTGGAAAGTGTTAGAAGAAGGAAAAAGTCGCATCGCACACTCGTTCAATAAAAAACTTAAATACGTGCGTTTTCATCTTTTTATAGAGACCATAGTTGAGGAGTAGATTATGCGTCATGCGGATGCGATGCGGTTTCATAGGGTGCCCCTGACCATAATAATAGTTCCCAGAGTCTGCTATAAGAATGTGTAACGCAAACGTAGCCGAAAAGTGCAAGCGCACCTTCATAGAAGTAGGCAACGCGTCGTTGACTGGTGCTGTTTCCATGCCCCACTTCCATGTTGCCCTTTGTCTACCAATCAGAAGCCATCGCAGAATAACCTTCTCCTATTGGTAGTTAGTGAAGAATGTGAAACGGATGTCGATGAATACACTTTGATCGCCTCCTCTCAGTGCGTGCATG
>JAQFYM010003657.1:0-17884 GCA_034694785.1 Agrenia bidenticulata | reverse complement strand
TAGAGAAAAAATTAAAAACACAGATTTATTTATTTTTTCAAGACATACATTTTTTTTTTGTGATTCTCAAAAAAATCAGACCCCTAACCACGACCAATCAACAAAGCCATATGACACTGTAGGAAGTTGCAGATTTGGTATTTCGAACAGGAATAGTGTTTTATGTAGTTAATCTGCTGCGATAGCACGATTTTGTTTTGTTCGTAGGCCATCATATACACCATACATACCTTTGACTAAAATGATTGGGGTTTTGCTTTTAAATTAACAAATATACTGAATGTATACAAAGAGGGCAGGATCATAAAGCAAGTAAAATATTACTCTCTGTTTTTTGATGGATGTTCAAATATCACAAAGCATCATATCGTAAATTATATTGATATATTACCAAGTCATCCTCTATTTTTCCTACGATCAGAATCATCTTCTGGAATACTGCAAACTGTACAAAATATACCAGCCCAAATTATATAAAAGTAATTGAAACATTTCGAGAATTTTAAATAAGTGACAGCTGTGACGAATAATGCCTCCGCGATAAGTGAAGCTTGCGCAATTATTGAAAAAAGCACCTATTGATATTTTGTAATGGCTATGCGGCGCACGGAATACCTTTCATGTTAAAGATTATCCATAGGAATACTGACATTTAACGTATATGTACGTATAATTTTTTTTTTTTTAAGGTATAAAAATCATCAAAATTTGTATTATCATTTTAAAATATGAGAAAGTCACTTAATACAACACAGGGATACGTAAACATGTAGAAACACTATGGTTTACACGATACACGCAGCAAAAAATCTATATAAATCTAAATCAGAAATAATCTTATTACTTGAAAAAAATCAAATAGTTTATGATATAAAACTCGGAAAAAAAACCTGGTGTAAAAAAATGCAGGTAATGAGGCATTTTGGACAAGGGCATAAATGATAGTTGTATTTCTTAAGTATCCAACAAACATTCTTGGGAAATTTGGAAGTGATGATTTTGATCTTGCAAATGTATACTTTTATTTTCAAAACTATTTACACATGGCCAACTCATTGCAACCAATCTTTATATTTACATGATAAAATATAGGAAAAAATATACTAGAGCTTGTGTTTTTTGCATACGACTTCTATGGGAATATTATATATGTTATTACCAAAAACTTCATTAGTAGGTTGGGTGTCGAAAGATACATTGGATACTTAAAATTAAAATCGCATTATAATTAGGTTGTTTTATGCGGATAAAGAGAGCAGTGAATAATGAAAAGATGAATAGAAAGATTTTTAGTTCAATTATTATAATAAACGAACAAATGAAGACTGAAATTATTATCCTATTTTGTATAAGTATTAGTCACAATGTACGTGCAATGATTATCCAATCTAGCTGAAATTGCATTTTGATTGTATTTCATGTCTACTTCTTTAGCTGCATTGGAACGTATCTGGAATATATTTGATTTTATACATTCGAAGAGAAGAAATAGAATAAAAAACATCAAAGTCGAGAAACTGGTGCATGCCTATATGTACAGTTCACTTTTATAATATAAGTCTTAACAATGATTATATGAAGGTATTCTTAGAAGGCATAGAATCGGATGTAACTGCAAAAACTATTTTATATTATATTATATTATACTTTATTGTTTATTCTTTTATTAATATTCTCTATTATACTTGGCCCATTGCATAAAAGTCTTTTTTATATTGTTGTTTTGCTTTTTTTTTTACTTAAAACGGTAACAACACTGCTTGGAATTGCCCGTAAGGGACTTACAAATAAATTTTAATAGTTGTCATATTCATATAACCGTTTACCGGTTACTAAACGTACGAGAATCGGACATTTACCGTATCAACATTATGATTACACATTAATGGAGTAGCCTAACATTTATGTCCGTTTATTTTACAGCCTTATCAATTACTATTTTTCAACGTGTATGAGTTAATATAAATGAATTGCATGGCTGTATACCGAAATGCTCAAACCAAAAACTCTGTTTCGAGTTACGATAATTTTTAAGTAGTCACAGTTTACAACAATCTTTGTTATCTTCTTTTTGTATTTGGCGTCTTTTTTTTGCTAGCATTATCTTTTAAGATTCGAAATTAGGATGTTTGCGTTCAAGTTGCAATTTTTTTTTATTTATAAATTAACAACAGGTTTCTGTTTTAAGAGTTTACATTATTAACATCCTAGGGTAGTCTTTCAAGTATTTGAATCTACATTTTTTACAAAGTAATACGTTATTAGATAAATGATTATGTACCGAATTATTTATGTAACAATGTCTTTGTATTAGTTGTTAAATTCGTATAATGTGTTTGTTATTTTAAATTCTAATGTGTAATATTTATATTATGTGAAGTCTTAAAGTGTTTTGTTTTCATTTGTTATTTCTACATATTCATTATTTTTTAAATCTAAATTATAGTCGAATACCCATGGGGTATTTTTTCCATGGGTTTATAGAAGAAGAAAAATACCCATGGGTACACGAAAATAAAACACAATGTTTTAAACCATAGTAAAAATACCCATGGGTATTTTTGACCCTTAAATTAGGCAAAAATCCCAGGGGTAAAATTTTGGAACATGCCCTAAATCTCACATAAAGGAAAAAAAGCAATAACGCTTACATGTACATTTTACAATTTTAAGAATTTAACAATATACTTTATGGTATAAAAATTTAAAATTCCAATTAAAAATCGCACAATTTTTAACAATGCATATTATACATGTTTTTTTTAATAAAAAACGTTATATTCAGCTATATAACTATATTACCGCATATCCGACATTTTTTCCCGATATCCGATCCGACTTCGGATCTGATCGGAAATAAGGGGCTCCAGACCTGGTACCCGAGTTTTTCAATATTTTTGCAATTTTTTGCAACCCGGGTAGATATCGGAATACCCGATGATAGTCTAGATACCCGGGTATTTTGTAACCCAAATTTAAAAACATTTCATCTTAGTAGGGGATACATGTCAGCCATTTGTAAACATTTTGCTGCTGCAAAGAAGTATAAATTATTTTTATTAAGCATTTAATAAAAAATTTACAATGTTTTTGCTAGTAACGATATTTAAGAGTATTCTGCACATTTCAAAGCAGTTTAATAAAAATAGTTTTATATTTAATTTATAGTATGTGTCATTAACTAATTTTTTTGTACCAAAAAAAACATATAGAGTGACTAAATTTTTTTACTGCATTTTTGACTAGGGCTTCATAATTTTAGGCTTACCAGGGCTTTCCTGGGTTTTTTTTTAAGGCAAATATATATTTAAAAGCAACAAAAATTAATGCAAAAAACTAATGGATAAAATTTAGAAGTAGAATTTATAAACTAAAAAAATGTAAATACACCTTTCTAGGGGTAAAATTTACGTATGACTGTTATTTGGTAAAAGTTAATTTTTATATAAATGCGTAAAAATATAACTAAATGCCCACTAGGGCTCCGATTTAATTGAACTGATAAAGTATAATATTGCCTATAAGAGCAATGACAAAAAAATATTATAAGTAAAAGTAATGTAAGCATTTTAGTTATTTTTGATTTGTAATTATAATATATCAATTAATTATTTTAATCAATTATTTGATCTAATTAAAAGCTAATATAATGTCATTTCTTCAATACTTGAATTACAAAGTAGCCCTAAAAATGACACTAAAAAATATAAGAAACATACTGGTGTAAAAATTTCAGTAAAGAAAACTAAAAATATCCATATGAGGACGCATAAAAACGATCAAGGCAGTAAAAGCAAAATTTCATTTAATCAACCGTTAACCAGGCACAGTCAAAAACTTTAAAAATTAGTCAAGATACAAAACCAGCTACTAAATTTATATTAATACATCAATTAAAACCGTAATGTTAAGTTAAAACTAATTTAGTACAAAAAACATTTTCAAAAACAAATTCAAATACTAGTTATGATAAAGGTCCAGTAGTAGAAGAGAAAAATAAATTAAAATATAGTTTGTGGAAAAACTCATCATTTTATAATAATAAATATAGAGAAGAGCAGCTGGATCTTGTAAGTGTAAATTTTAGTAGTTTAGAAAATAACAGTGAAGTAAATAGAGATAAAACGGATGATAAACAAAAAAGAAGTACAATTTGACATTTGAAAATGAAGATGAATTACATATAAGCCATAATAATACAAAAACTCATGATGATAGTACAATAGTAAATCACTTCGTTGCTGATTTGAAAAATATTGATTATATTTCAGAAAATTTAGTTTTTTGTGGCTACTCTAGAAAAGATATAAACTGAATAACTGGAAGAGGTAGTTGGTCAATAAAAGCTCATCGTAAGACTCTTAAACATTTAAAGACAATAAAAAAAACAAAAACCAAACCTAAAAATGATGCGGTTGTAGTAAATAGAAATAAAAAAAGGCAATATGAATTCATTCGATGGTTATCACAAAACAATATTTCACTTTCTAAATGTGATGAATACAAGTTCACATCATATCTACAGCCTTTACTAAATCATCCAATTTAAAGTTCATCTCATTATTCAAAAAATATATTGCCACAATATTATCACGAAAAGCAAAATGAACTATACTATATTTTCCAGACAAACAATTTTATATTTTGCTTGATTAATCCACTGACGTTGAATCGTGTAAGATTTTACATGTGTTATTAGGAGAATGAAATAAAACCACTGCAAAGAAGCTTATTTTAATTGAAATGATTATATTATCATTCTTTGATGCTCAAAATATTTTAACTAATATAAGAACATTATTACCAAAAATATATGGAGAATATAAGAAAAGTTCATAGGTTTAACGTTTTGATTACAGACAAGGCTAGTTACTGTTTGTCTGTCGATAAGAATTTAAAAACTGAGTACAAAAATTTACAATACATTACATGTTTAGCACACGGGCTCCATAACTTTGCCTCTTATGTACAAAAAAAGGCTATAAAATCTAGATTATTTGTATCATCTTTTTTAAATTATTCGCCCGAAACCCAAAACTAAGACAAAAATATTCAAATGATACAGGTCGTAAATTTCCAAGTATACCAATTATTGTAAGATGGGGTACATGGATTGTTTTTGTATGTTATATTAATTCTAATGATCTAGTAGTTCGTAGATTATTTGCTAATGTTGCTCCGTCTAGCCACTTAAATGATAAAATACGAAGTGATGAATTTCAAGAAGAGCTTTTGTCTATAAATGAATACAAGGAAATACCAAAGGATATTTTGAAGCCTGAAAATGGTAATTTATCCGTTGAAATGCAGATTGAAATTATTAAAAAAGTGGAAGAAAGAACTACTAATGAAGATTCAAAAAAAATAAAATCCAGAGAATAATTGCATCAAATCCTGGATATTACTTTTTTAAGAAATACAAGATTTCCGGTTGTATTAAAAATGATAAATGTCTTCGATATTGTTCTTTGACGTCTTGTTGGGTGGAGCGATCATTTACTTCATATCGCATTATTTTAAAATATTTGAGACAAAGCCTTACAACTAGGAATATGAAATATCTACTTTTCTTCTATTATTACTATATCGATAAAAATAAATAAGGTTCTTTTGCGGGTGCAGTTGTCTTTTAGTATGTTGATTATTTTTTTGAGCATACAATTCAATTTTTTAAACTTAAACCTTCAATTAATTCGGACCCCTATTTGCGATACAGTAAAAAATGTTAATTTTATCAAAGCAAAAAAAAAAAAAATATGCGGTCTATATGATCAATAAATACAATAACCATAAAAAAGGCTAAAAAAAAACTGTTAAATATGTTCTGGTATATGTTGTGGTATCAAAAAAAAATACATTTTACCATATTTAAGTAGCAATAAAAGGGATATAGTTCTTAGTACAACAAAGTTCTTAATAATAAGCTTAAAAACTGCTTTGACCAGCTTTATCTAAGAAAAAAAGAGTTGGCTTTTAAACTTAGTTCTAAATTATTTGTGGCTGACTAGTATAATTTAAAAAAATGCAAAATAGAATACTTTCAGAGTTTATTTTTGTACAAATGTGTTTAAATCAAAAAATCGCCAAATCTTACGTTATTTATGTGCAAAAAGATGCTACCAAGCAAATATAATTCTTATAAGATGTATTTTTTAAATATACATACGCTGATATTTTTAGAAATTACTTAGACATCAGGATTAAGTTTAACGATAAAACTTAAGGAAAAGAGAAATGTTAAAAGTTTAACTTGGGCAAAACTGAAAATACATCAGCGTGTAAATTTTTCCGCAAATCTATGTTTTTATATTATCAAAAAGTTAAAAGTAGATAAATACTTACATTGTTATATGCAGGCCTTCTCTTTTTAGGATTTTTCAAAAAAATCCTAAAAATTTCAACAAAAAAAATTAGTTATTTTAAGGAAAAAGAAAAATAAAATTTGGGAAAATTCTTTTTTTTGTGACTTTAAATGCTACAGAAAACAAACATAAACCTATAGTTACGATTTTTGATTTTATACAAGAAAATCGGACAGATAATACACATTTTTAAACAGCTTGTACGGGGGGCAGTGCATATTTGCCAAAAAAATAACATATGATAGAACAGTTTACAGATTATTAATCATCGCAAAGCAAGTAAATATATAGGGTCAAATGATATTTTTTTAGGCGGCATAATGTGTAGTAGGGTGATTTTAACCGCAAATAAAACAAAAAAACATATTTAAATGCCTTCAACTTAACAAAAAAAAGTGTTTTTTTTATTAATATAATTGGAATATATATAATTAATATTTTTAAACCCGGTGTTAAAAAACTATGATCGTTTTGTAAATTTTCACAGTAAACCATTTATCTTTTTAATTGCGCAGAATTACACACAAAATGCTGCGGTGGCTACAGTTGTAAACGCATACAAAATATACTGAATATATGTTCACAGGTTAGCAATAGCCTAAAGTTTATTTTAACTGCTGGCTTTTACAAAGTATTCTTAGCAAAGATGCATATATATTGTTCCAAACTGTTTGAAATTCGCAGTACCTGTATTAAATAAAGAGATATACTTTTTGTTTTTGTTTATAGTTGTCTAGTAGCTCTAGATGCATGCCGCTGGTGTAGATAAAAAGATGCGGTAATGCTGCAATACATGATAAAACATGACATAAGAGGTACGTCGGTTATTTTGTTTTTTATTGCATTTTAAGTGTAGTTATATATAAGTTTGTGCATAATTTTAAGTAAAATTCCAAAAATCCTAACCCAAGAAGCAAAAATTGATATTTTTTCTTAAGTAAATTATTTAGGATTTTTAAGATGTAATTCTAAAATAAGAAGGCCTGACTATATGCATAAAAGTAATAAATAACCTGCGTGTAAATTAAAAATAAATACAAGATATTCCGAAGTAATCTATTTATGAAAAAATACCTATTTTAAAAAAAACCTCTGGCCTGGAAATTATATATCCTTAAAGCGCCGATAATAAAGGTTTTTTTTGCAAATTTAATGTCAAAATAAAAAAGATTAAATTTTTGACACTTTAAATTTTTGTCGATTTTATCCTTATTATCGGCACTTTACATTAATCAGACTCTATAAATATAAATTTTCACCTCAATTTAAAATTAATTGTATCATTGATATTTTCAGTTTATAATATAAAAATATATTTAATAAATGATACGGTAAATTATTTTTTAAAAATATCAAAAAATGTCTTTATTGTCTGTCTAAGTTAATTTCTATGCATCAATTTATGAAAACAGTTTTTTTGCTAAAAAACGTTTGTTATTTGTATTTTTTTTATAATGTGTAGGTATTTTGTATTTTTCATAAATAATGAATATTTTGTATTTACCGTTATAAAATTAATAACCAATATACAATATTTTGTGTATAAAACGCATCTAGCTTGAGCTTGTATCTGTAGTAGCTTATAGTATTTTTAATAATACTTTGGTATTCATTATAATGAATAACCTTCTCGAAAAATACCAAGCACTAATATATTATTTTGGCAGAGAATTATTGGCAGAAAAAAAGCACAAAATTCATAAAAAAACAAAAAATATTTTAGGCCCACTGCAAACCGAACAAATTTTGTAAAAAATTGTGTGAAACTGTAGTTTCGCCTCTCTCTATTTTAGGGCATATAATTTTCATAAAAGACAAGTTCTAGATTTATTAAATGCATAAATTATATAACAAGTGCCAATTGAAATAGCGATTTTACCATATAAAAACCCTTGTCTACCCCTAACCCTTTTTTACCTAACCACAACCTTATAAAACTAAGATTAGACCACGTCGACCTAGACTTAATTAAAAACGATATTATTGCAAATAAAGTATTTTATATAAATTAATGTCACAATGCGAAGTATCAAACTTGAAAATTTAATTTATTTGTAGTTTATTATTATCATTTTTATGTTTCTTCTTTTTATTTTACAGGAAATTTTTTTCCGCACCAAATAAAGAGGAATAAACTCAGTTTTGCCGCAAATTGATTCCCACATGCCTATTTTTTTGTGCTTTTTAAATTTTAGGCTTTTTGTGAGCCCATAATCATCACCTGTTTTTTCTGGAGAACTATTAGTCAGTAAACGTTAAAAGTAAGTATTTTGGCAACGTATGTGCGTAGAACAAGTATATATCCTATGGACAGGATCCCGAGTTTAATCGTTACTACAATTGTAAAATATAATGATGCTGAAAGTGCTAGGATGCTTAGCCGGCTAGGCTTTATGCCAGTAAAGATATAAGTGGCAAAAAGGATAGATTGTATAAAAAATCTTAATATTTGTGCATAATTGAACTATTAAATATATATAATCGAAAAATTTGCATTAAGGAGTTATTTTAAAAAAAAACTTTATGAATGCCAGCTAGCGAACGGTACTGCTCTAAACATCTTCGCAAGACAGCATATCAAAACAATACAAAGAAAGAAATGTACACTCAAAAAAAATATTTTTTATATTTTATTGATTAATCGCTTCTTAAGTAAAAAACATCCACAAAAATTTACGCGCAATTTGTATTCAAGGCTAAGTCTGTATTCCTTCTAGGTACACCCGGCGAAGTATAAAGGACAAAATCTAAATATGTAAATAATTAAATATATAAAAGTGTATAATGACAATCTTGTTAACTCACAAAAATCTATCCAGTTTTAAAATGTATTTGCTTTATGGTGCTGGTAGTTAAATAAATCAAAAAAAAAGTTGATTAAAAAAGTATATTACGTATGCCTAAAGTTTAAAATTGTGTCACAAACCAAAAGCTATTGCAAAGCAATATGATGACACGCAAAACACGTGAAAAAGATATAAATGCAAATATTAAATCTGCTTTACAAAAACTAAGTCAATAGAGCCGCATTTACTAGAATTTAAATTTTGCCTGTGCGTATATTATAAATACAGCCAAATTAGGTCACAAGCATCCAGAATGCAGCTAGATATTGGCCAACTATACGAATAAAATGATATTTTTTTAGAATCATGCAAACCAGGAAAAAAATGGAATGCTTGCTCCAAATACTTAATTTCGATGTATTTTTCCAGTAGTACAATACTGCAAGATATTGCTTGCTTATTGAGTGAATTAATACGGATAGGTTGTACATCGTCGATCGACGAGTTGAAGCCAAACGCACGGGGGTTAATTTTACAGAAGGTCACAAATAGGGGTTCAAAATTTTTTGGGATCCGGGATTCGTGATATGGGCTTATAAATACCCGGTTTACATAAAACCCTGTTGCAAAATGGTTCAATCCATAATAGCCGGGCTTTTTTTTTCACGGCGTAAAAAGATATAAATACAAAAGTTTTGTAGTAGATTACTAGGATGAACCAAGAATGCAGTAAAATACTGCAAAAAAAGCAAGTAATATAATTTTTACTGCAAAAAACTATAGTTATTAGATTTTATATTTTATTAATAGAAAGCAAAATTTTTTTAAGGAAAAAACTGTTTATTTGCAAAAAGATATAAGCATATGCATAGACAGTTCGACCTCATGTACCTTTTTCTATTTTTTTTGCACAATATCTACAAAAAGTATAGCTGAAATGCAGTAAATTTCTGCGGTTAAAAGCACGAAAACTGTCAAATTTCAGTATTTTACTGCAAAATTAAAAAAAAAACTGTCGATGTATTCACTAAAGATAAATAATAAGCAGCCGTACTCGTAGTCTTTACATTTTGATAACCATTGCTTGCTTATATCTGACATTTTGCATATTGAATAGGAAAAAAAAAAAACTTTTACGGATGTAATATTTTATAATTTTTTTTAAAGTAAAAAACGAATTTTGGGTTTTTTTGTTTTTACTGACATTGTACAATTACACATTATTATATAATTTATATACATACAAATACAAACAGCATAACAAAACACGCAGACATATAATTAAATGTGGTCTTCTGCAAACTACCTTTAATTAACAATTAGTTTTGCTGATTTTTTTATTTTTATAGACTGTAAGTATATATAATAATAGAATTTTGTGTATTTTTTACATTTGATAAGGGTTACAAATATTAATTGAAGGCGAAAAATACAATCTTTTTGCAATCTATAAAGCTCAAAAAAAATGTTTTTCTTTTAAGTAAACTGTAAAACAAAGTATCTGCAATATTTTGGTAATCGTGTGACGTTTTTGCACATATTTCCTTGCATTTACACACATGATGAAGCTTAAACGGCATTTTGTATGTTAGATAGTACTCCGTGTGTATACATAATCTGTTTTTAATTCTGTATGAATATTGCAGAACAACAAGTAAAAAAAAGATAAAAACCTTTAAACATTTTTTAAAAAAGAATATACAATACTGTCACGTCAATAAACCTGCTTTTTATATGTATTATGTACTGAAAAGTAATTTTCAAGTACAATTGTTCTGATATTTTACTTCTTCTAGACGAGTGAAGGCACAAAACAACATTTATTTACACAAACAATACTTCGTTGTAATTTTGCATAATAAGTACTAATTTTTAAGGTTTCTCATTTTCTGTTTTTTTTTGAAAATTTTGTTTTGTATTTTTTTGCATGTTTAAAGTGATAAAAAAGGTATAAACGCTAGTTTACTCTTTTTTAAATGTATATTTTATGTTACGAATACATTTTTTATACAATTTTTTTTTCTTGCATTTCCAGTCGTATCTAATCTGTATATCATGAAATATATCTACAATGTTTTTAACGTGCAATAAAAATTATACAAGTTTTGCGCTAATCTTTTTTATTAAATTTTATATTTAATGTCTTAGTTTTTTATTTTTATACCTAAATATTTTTATTAGGGGTATTTTCTTTAATAGTCCACCAAATTACAATATTGTGTTTATACCAGTTGTTTTTGGTAATATTTTTGCATTACCCTTCAAAGAAAGGCAGACAAGAATCATCGGAATAAGAACAATTACATAAAGAAGCAAGAATAGAGGATCACAAAACCTTATAAGTTGGCCAAAGAATGATTAACGCAGGCCAGTTTGTACAATTAGTACGACTATAAAATTATAAAAACAATGAAGAAATATATGTCAAAAGAAAGGATTCTAAACATTATAATCTTACCTGCACTAAAAGAGAATGCCAATTTAACGCCAATAACAGTTAACATATAAGATAAGCAATGTTTTGAAATAATTAAATTAAATATTACTCATACATGCAATAATACAAAAATGGAAGGAAGGAAAAAACCAAGAAAAACAATGTAGCTTTTATTTGATATGGATATTAAATCCTTACATAATACTCCCACAAAGATACAAAAACCAAAGAATAAGCATTTTGGAGAATCTGTTTCACTATCCTCTGCATCAAAGGCTTTGAAGAAGATATCCGGAAAAAGTAAGACCTCTGAAAATGATTATGTATTTAAAAGAGTCACTTAAGGATAGATACAATGCATAAGGAGATCACTGTGACGTAGGAAATATTAGAAAGTAATTGTTTTATTAGTTTTACCGTAATATCTTAGTTCTAAAAAACATTTATAAACAACAATAGGAAAATTATCTACTTCGATAATACCTTTACTACAAACAGCACAGACTATACCATTCTTACTGCAGTAGGCTAGGATGCTAGAGAACAACTGATTTTATTAGGATACTCGCTCTGGCGGAGTAAAAATGAAGAAAACTGGAGTCACTTTTTATTACAATTGCAAAAGGAAATAAATTGTAATAACAAAACTTGTTTGCTAGGCGACAGAGATAAAGGATTAAAATGTCACTTTTGAAAATTACACACCTGGCAAATCCAACTATATGTTTTAGGCACCTAACCTCGAATATAAAGTAAAAATTTAAAAATCCCGTGCAATTGTCGAATTTTTTATAAGGCTGCTAAATGTATTGATGACAAAGTATTTAATCTCAAAATGGATAAGAAAAACAAGCCAACATTAAGTTGTATGATTATTTACAGACTTCTGATGTATCTTAATGGGATTTTTCTTCAATATAAAGTGGCCTCATATAATAAGTATACGTCAAATCCTGCAGAGGCAATAAACTCTGCTTTTAAAACCATTTGGAAACCATAATCTCGTAAATATGATACAAGCCTTTCATAACTAAACTTTGGAGATAATTTCATCCCGACAAATGCCAGGTGCACGAGTTACATCTATATTTCCCCAAATACTGGAATAAGAGAAGCTGCAAGAACTATGAACTCGTTCTCTTGTGTGCGCAAGTTTGAGCAAACCGCTTTATGCTGTATAAGAAAAGTTCATTGTACATTTAATGGACGATGGTCGTAACTGTTAGCGGTTTTTTATTACAAGAATTCCGTGTGTTTATATTAAAAAGGTCTACAATGCAACTATTACAGATTCCTATACTTGTTACATCTTGTTAGCGCACATGTAACTACAGAGCAGCATATAAGGTGTATGTCATAGCCTCTTATTGTAAAGGATTTAGAGATCAGTATAATGAACCCGCCAGACCTAATTAAGAAAAGAGGAAGACCTAAGAAGAAACGAATAAGAAGGGTATTTGCTAAAGTAAAGCCTGAAAGAGCAATTAATTAAATGATGTTGTATAAGATGTATTTATTATTATCTTCTTTTTTTTTGCCAATTGAGTTGAATTCTTTTTTTTTGTGGATTTTATTATTTCTGATATTGTCATTCTTTATCTGCTCATCTTCTTTTATGCGTTACGCTTCATGTTTCTCTATGTTAATATTACTTCATAATTTACATTTATTCTCTAATTTTTTCGTGTTTAAACATCTTGAACTTTTTAAATCTATGTTTGCCTTTTTTGTTTCTTTTTATAATACTATCTAATCATTTCCCTCCTGTCTTGATATGTGTATCTTATTGTTGTATCTCTGTTTTCCATTAAGTCATTTGTATGTCTTTCAGATATTTTTGTTGGTAATTTAAATATTTTTCGTTATGTATGAGAATCATATAGTAACAGGTTTTTTGTTCTTTGTAATCCTCTATTCCATCTTCTCACGTGATTTCTATTTTCCGATGATTCTTGTCTGCCTTTCATTTTATAGGGTAATAAATAAATATTACCAAAAACAAGGGTAATACACTAAATATTGTAAATTGGGGTATTAAACTATTTACCCCGTTTTATTATTATTGCTTTCTGTTTTTTTATAGATTATTATATGTTTATGTTTGTTGGAAATGCTATGTAAGACTTGTTGTTTTAAAAAACGTATATTAAGCTTAATTGTGTTGGAAAATATGTAGAAAAACAATTTCTAATAAATGGTAATTAAAATTGTTATTAAAACTAAAAATAGAGGCACGTTATACGAAGGGTGCGTTTTTTTTGTAAAATGGTCGTTTAATAAAAAAAAAATTGTTCAAAAGAAATTTGTTAGGGCAACTTTGTCACTTGAATGTAAGAAAATAAATCACGTTCGTTTGTCTTTTTAAGGTTTTTCTGTTATATACGCCAACGAAAATCATAAGCCGTATTTAAGGAATTAACTAATTTTAGAGTTTCCGTTGGTTAAGTACGAAAGCGAAATCTTCTAGTTGGTATGTAGTTTTTTAAGTATTACGTATTTATTTAAGTTAAGCTCTCATAGTAGATAGAATTTTATTTTTTTATATAAGAAAGTGTTTTTTGGTATTTCCTTTATAGAAACGGACTTTTAACAACTATAAATAACCATTAAAATCATTTTTTTTTGAGTTTGTTTACGCTTTTATTTTTGGTCTTAAAAAACCTGGGTGTCTGGGTATCCGGGTATACACCCGGGTTGCAAATATCAAGCAACAACTTTTTTAACCCGGGCACCCTGGTTCGAACCCCTATTCGGCTTCCCTACGATTTTTTGACGTTGTTGAACTCCGGTGTCGAGCAAATAGTATCCTATAAAAAGAGGTATATCTTTTGTAGTAATTTTAATTTTTTGTATGTGATTCATGAGACAGTTTTAAGGAATCACGTTTTTTATTATCACTTAAACAGGGTAGAAATGCAAAAACCATACTAATAAGTTGTTTGTTATATTTAAAAACTGTGCGTCGACCATATAAATATGTTTGTTAAAATATAAAAAAGTGCATGCAATTCGGTGCTTCTAAAGTTAGGGGAATATGGGCGCCTGTTTTTTGGATTTTGTTTTATGGGGCAAGAAAAATAAAGAGCATGTTAAATAAGACAATTAAAAGGCCCATTTATATATACTTAATTTTCGTGAAATCCGACTATCTAAATTTTTTTATGTAATTTTTGTGTCTTTAAAACATAAAGTGGTAAAAGATTCGAATATACACACGCTTTCGAAAATATAATCTATAAATGTTTTGTATTGTAATTACTGTTGATCTTTTACGCTTCTGGATCAACTATTTTACTTGCCCCAAATTTAACTGTTGAATTAGCGCTTCCTTACTCTAACTGACAAAAAACGTCAATTAAATGTATTTAACACGCTGATCTATATTAAATGTACATTTTTCAGTAGTTATTATTTTACAGTTATTCTCTGTCATAAGGGACGTATGTTTATTTTCTAAAAGAGAAATTTGCATGTAGTGTTGGGCTATTTCTAACTTTGCTGATAGTAAAATTATGCATGCAGAATTTTTTACATTTTAATTTTATTTTGCTGGTAGTAAAACTTTTTTTCTTGATTGTAAAATTACCCATCAGGGATACCTGATATTAAATTTTACTCTTTTCTTTTTACTATTAACATAAATATGTTTTATGAAAATTGTATTTTTTTTAAAAAAAGTAGATTTTTTTGAAGTGGAATTTTTTTTTACTAAAAATTAAAATTCTGTTTAAATGATCAAATAAATAATTTAAGAAGTAATATTTTACGCTTGTTTAAACGTAACTGCAAACTTCACAACTTTTTTCTCTTACATGCAACGTAAATTTTGCTGTCGGCAATAAAATCGCTGACCGCACTTTTTTTTTTGCTGATAGCAAAAAAAGATATGTCCCTATAATCTTGGTTTTCATTATAAATTTTTAGCCCTCTTTCTTATATAAAAAACACTACCCGTGGAAAAAAAACTCCCTTTAAATGGGAAAAGAAAAAATAAAATTCCTTTAGAAATATAAAAAAAAATATTTAAACCGTCAAAAGCTCTAAAAAGAATGTATTTTTATCGACTCGGTTTTTAAAGTTTGTTTTCTCGTATTATATTTCTTCTTCTTTTATCTTCTCCAAATTGTGCCAAATCCGATCTGGTACAATTTTATGAAAAGGAGAACAAAGAAAATGGAACTTTACACTGCATGACCGTAAAATAAACTACAAAAAACAATTTAAATTTGAACACATGTAGTCGATATCAAACATATGGTCATGCGGTTTAAATTGTTTTCCAATTTTAAGACAATAGATGCAAACATAAAAAAAAAGATGTGGAATCATTCTGCATTGAAACATCAATAATATTATGTAAAATAGTATATTTTTTTGTAAAGGATTCATATGGTTTACTTAGTTTCGTAAATCCGACAATACAGCATAAAATCATAAATCTATAAGCATAAATACACCATTAATTTTGAAAAAAATCTAAAAAATTTATCCGTAGAGATTACTACTGTTTTCATTTGTAAAAAACGGGTAGTACGTTATATTCGACCAAAGGCTTGTTTTTCTTTAAATTTTAATTTGGCTTTGCTTCAAAGTGGTAAGTTAATATATTTTTTTTCGCAAAAAAAAAAGTAAAGAAGGTATTATTTTATATTTACATACTGAATAAAAAAAAATAGTTCATTTTATTAAACACAAAGTAGAATTTAGTATTAGTATGCATAAAAACTGAGATACTGATATATTATAGATTAACAAAACACTTTTTGAGGTTTTTTTTTTCTGCACCAAAAAAAAGCCGAATAAAAAACGGCATTTATGCAAAATTCCCCCCATAAAATAAATTTTTTTTTCACTATATTTTTTTGTATACGTTATATTCAAGTATACGTTATATATCGAATAAAAAGGAAATTTTCTACATTTTGTAAAAAAGACCGAGTTTCGAACGTAACGGATATACTTTATTTACGAGGGAAGACAGTAGCGTTAAAAAAATATGACAAAAATGCATTTTTTTATACTAAAAACCAAAAAATGCAAATACAATATTTTTCTAAGCCTATTATTTTTATATAAATTTATTCGCTAGTTGTTATTAATAAAACTTAAAAAAAATGTTTTTATGTATTTATTTATGTAAAATCATAATGTCGATGAACGATTCAAATTAAAAATTTTAAATTTTTAAAATACGCATTTTTGAATATTTCAGTGTTGCACATTTATCCCATTTATATTCTGTGTTGATTTCTTGGTACTAAAATATGCAACAATACGCATAAATATTAAAATTCATATTTTTCCTAGCCCTAGAGATTACTAGTAAAGACACAATCATTTTTATAATATTTACTTCTGCCTACACATTTAATCGTTTGTTTAGTAACAAAAAAAACTACATAATAGCAACAAGTAGTTCGACGACCAATTTCAAAGTTTTTTTAAATTTTAAAGATATCAAATAAATATACAAAAATAGTCTTAAATAAAGCAAATAAAAAATCCACAGCATGGCAAATATTTTTTTTTTTTGCAAATATTTAATTTTTGTATTAAATTAACTATTTAATATACATTAAATTACCTTTTGTATTGTAACTTCAAACTATTTGTTGTTTTGTGTGGCTTGTTTTTTATTACCAAAAAGAAAATCATATGTCCAGCTAAAGGCAAATATTTTACAATGGTTGTGTATTTACTAGTAGTTTCCACGAGAAAATTTTTGGGATTATTTTCAAAGTGCAAGTGTGTATTTATGATGATAGATTTACGATTTAAAATTTTATTGTTAGATTTGTTGGTTAATTCATCCATATATACTCTTTAACAAAAAATAATATTGACATCATTATATTCTTTGATGTTTCAATCAGAAATCTTTCACGTCTTTACTTTTTTATGTTTGCATCGATTGTCTTAAAATTGGAAACCAATTGAGACAGCAAGACTTGTTCTTTGATATTAACTATAAAGTTTTTAATGTTTAATATATTTTTTGTATTTTAATTACATTCATGCTGTCTAAAGTTCCATTTCTTTGTTCTCCTTTGTATAAAATTGTACCAGATTGGATTTGACTAGGGTTGTAAACCAAAATTACCTTTCCCAATTTTCCCATCATTTAGACCGGGAAAATTGGAAAAGAAATTTTGACCACGGGAAAATTGGGAATTTTGCCATTAGATATTGAATATTTTTCTTCGCGTTCTATTTACTAATAATACTTTATTCTTATTTTTCTTGTTAATTTACGAAACAAGTTCGAGCTTTACCGTAATAAAATTGTTTGTAACATGGTT
>JAQFYM010003656.1:0-17884 GCA_034694785.1 Agrenia bidenticulata | reverse complement strand
TAATAGTACAATAGAATACAATTTGGCATATATAATCGCTATACATTATAATGCGCCAGAAAAAAACAAGGCGTTTAGATTATGTTTTTATATGAGAAAATACGTAAAGCTTTTTTTTGCAGCAGCGTTAAAGAAATATACTAATTTCCATGGCGCTTCTAATTTTAATAAATAAAATTAAGATGCTTTAAACTATAATAAGTGCTTTTTAAACTTAAATATACTAAATTCATTTATATAAGCTTCATTTGCGTATTATTTTTTTATTACCCCGTGTTAAAAAAAAATAGATATAAAAAAAGTTTATTATTCGTTGTTAAAACACAAAATTTCACATATGTTATTATTTCAAATTTTATACGGTTAGTTTTGGTTGTTTTGGGCTGTTAACGAACCATTCTCTTGTCTTTAAAGGTACAAAAGATGCCTTCTGTCATCAAAGAAGCTGCTAAAAGAGTTTTGGTTTATGTCGAAAATTTTTATTAGTACTTTAACGTCTTAAATTTAGATTTTCCATAATTAATTTACTCATGCTTCATTTTTTACCCGTTTGATGCGATCCAAAAAAAAAAATGTAATTTAAAAACCGGTATTATTAAAATTTTTATATTTAGCCTCTGCAATTTATGGTTCTTTTTTGCACTTATGCTTTATTTTATATGTAATTCATATGTGTTCTTTGACGTCTTATTTTCAGGGTGTGGTCAAACCAAAAAATGATAAATTTATAAAAACACCAGAATATGCTAAAATCACCAGGTGTGCCACCAGCGCAAAAGCGCATGTTTAAAATATCAGAAAAATGGAATCTGGTGATAAAATCACCAAAACGGCAATTCTGATTGAAATAAGCAAGTTTTCTCTACATTCTATGTATTCTTAATGCTTGCTATCGTTAAGAAGGCGAAATTTCTTGAGACATTAACAATAAAAACATATTAAAAAAGTTTTATTGTAGATGCAATAATAACAAGTTATATCTAAGGCAAACTTTGTAGACTTATAAACAAGAATTAGAGATAAGTTCCCAAAAAAAAAATCAGCTTTTTTTGGGAGAATTAAGACATCATAAGTTTCTCCCGCAAAAAAATCGACTTGCCTAAAAGCAATTTGGACAAACTCTATAAAAGATGTTTTCTCTTAGAAGATTTTTTTTAATTTACATAATTTAAACACAAAAAAAATGTCTATAGAGAAAATTCTTTTAAGAAAAATATTTGTCCCTAATCAAATATGACAAAAATCTTATAGATAAAAAAACGGAAGCGGTTTTATTATATAGATTTTTTTATGTTTCAACAATTATCGCGAGCATTTCAGACGGAACAGAGTTCAATTATTAATAAAAGATGATAGTTGCCTAAATAAGTACAGAAAATAAAGTTAAAACATAAAAGATATTTCCGCGTTGCATAAAACGATCGAACCGTCTTTTTAACAATAAATAGACTTTACTAATTTTAATTGCTAAAATTTTGCAAGAATTTATGTATTTTAACAAAAAAACGTTGCCATTATTAAATATTTCTACTAAAAGGGAAATAAAATACGTTGCAATTTGCTATATTTTTATTGTTTATTAGATCTATATCATTTAAAAAGTCATATCAAGCGTCAATTTAGTTTTTTAAAACGTTTAATTCAACATGCATGAATAACTTACAAAAGTAGTATTTTTCTATTCTTTAGGATCTGAAATACAAGCCAAAAAAACGGCGAACAACAAAACGTTCTCGTATATATGCAAGCGGCTATAAGACCGAAGTAAACAAGATTTTTTTAGCATTGCGCTAGATGGTTTTTGTTTTTGTTTTTTGATACCATGCGTATAATTTCTTGATACAATTTTTATTGGCAATGCGAAATTTATAAAAATTTCAAGGACTGAGTATTGTAAAAGATCAAGACTTTTTAGTAGGAAAACACCAAAAATTACTTTTATACGTAAATAAATATTCAATCAGTTGATTATGTCAGATTAAAAATGTATTTAACTTTCTTTTTTACATGCCATGTACATGTTTGTAGCTATTTAATTTTTTTTTGCCACATATTCTATCTTTTAAAATATACAAAATGACAATTATAGTATATAGACCACGACAGATTCTATAAAAACTTAGTTTTTGTACGCGACGGGTGCATATTTAGGGTCACGGCTCCCCGTGCACGCGATTGATGTAAGAAACTCCGTGAAAAAATTTTATTTCGGCTTGAAATAATTAATTATAAAAGCAAATTTATTTAAAACAAAGAACAGGCTAAAATATTCTTTTCGTGTTCTTTGTATAGTTTTTTTGCCTAAAGAAACCAATAATAAAAAACTTAATCCGTACAAAAAAATAACATCTTGTGGGTTACACGAGTGCTTGAGTCGACTTTTTTTATACGGTTATACTAGGTTTTCCGGTTCCTGTCTCAGTATACTGATATATTTAAAGCAACAAAAAAACCCTTTATTACTTTTTTTCAGTAAATAAAGCATTTTTTTATATTTTTATACGTATTTGTGCTTTTTAATGCTACCTAAATGGATATATTTCCCTAAGGTTTACCTAATCTACTTTTGGTAATTATTACGATTTTACTCAAGGCATGTTGTTACTATAAAAAGCAATTATTTTTTAAATCTAAACAAATATTTTTTCTGCAAAAATTGCTTATTTACACCTACAGACTTGCAGTTCTTTCAAAAAACAATTCTTGTTAAGAGTTATTCAATGCAATATATGTCAATAATAATAAAATTTTCGTGTCTTTTAATTTTACAATAATTACCCACTCAACATGGAAGTAAAAAATATTACAAAATAAATTTTCTTCTGTTCAGTTATATCAGTTTGCGAGTGATCAATTCTTAAAGGAATCCTACAATAAAGTCAATAACTATGCAAAATAAAACGCAAACTAAAAAGTCTTATGCGCACAAAAAAATTAAGCAGTGGTATTTATTCAAAAAATAATATTTTTTACGAGGAAAATCCGCACAAAAGTACAATTATTATTTAAAGATTATTAAAAATCATCTTATTTATGTTCAAAAAGCACTTTTCAATTGGTTGAGTATTATAATAATTATTTTTGAATAAATTGCAAGTTTTTTAGCCCCCTCAAAAATCGTTATAAAATCCAAAAAAATCATAAAAAACTATTTTGCACTAAAACTGCCTTTAAAATTAGATTTGTAGTAATAAATACATTTTTAGTATGTTTTGAAAACCCAAAACATAAATAGATGTCTATAATAATATGCAGGCCTGATTTAATTGAGATTTTGAATAAAAAATCTAAAAAAAAGACGATTCTTATTTTGGATTTAAGATTTACGGTGCCCTCTACAACGCACGTTTTGTTGTTTTAGGCTGTAAATTAGTTTCCAATTTGTCAGTGGTCGCTTCATAAAGCCATGTAAATATTATTATTAACCTCTTTTGTTATTTTACAAAAAAAAATATTTATTATGTAGGCTAAGCATGCAAAAAACAACAATATAGTCGTCATCTAATATAAAAATTATATTTCAGATAAAATTAAATGCTCAGTGTATATGAATATATTTTTTTTTGTTTTTTTTAGTGGATTTTAAACATCTTTTAAACATTTTGAACCACAAAAATATGACCACTTTTAAACTTCTCACAAGTGAGAATATACTAAATATTTTTACAACAAAACCCAAAGTTATTTCAATGGTGTAATTCTAACAGCATACATAGGGAATGCTCTCTTCTACATTATAAGGTTATAACGTTTACTACGGTAGTAATAATCTACACAAAATACATTTATTATGGGATTATTTACATTAAAATTATTCTGAGGTCTTTTTAAGACTTATGAAATTGTAAGTGCACCTAACCAAAATAAATAATGAAAACAATAAATGTATGCCATCGTATAAACGTTTAAACATATATAAAACTTTTTTATGTATTTTTATGCAATGTCAGATATAGTTATATATAGTAAAACATTAAAATCATCACAAAACAGAAAACCGTATGCTTTGCATTTTTATACGACTTTAGACACGCCTTAGATGTTCAAGAAAACAGCAAAACACAATAGAACAACTTTGGTATACAAAAATACGTGATATAGATCCGATGCAGTATTATACAAAAACCATTTACGTTTGATTACCGAACGAAAAAATATATTTTTGCTGGGTGCTTCTAGAAATACTAAAATTCGTTTTTATGAGTGTAAATTTAGAATTTTAACTAATAATTCAAACTTAGATACAATAAAAATGTTTGAATTTCTAGATTTGCATCCTATACAGGTTTTAATTTTTAATCACGAAAAAAACGGAAATAATTCAAATTATGATAAAAAGTAAATGTTTTAAAACCGCAGTATACTACTTTTGCAATATTAAATATACAGATAAGATATTTAATTTTTTACAAAAAAATATAAATTGCAAATTGCAAATCATAAATAATAAAATATGTAGTTAGATAAGTTTTTAAAGTCGATTTTTTTTTATTGATCGCATTGGTAAAAAATACTTTTCTCTGGTATCCTTTTTGGTTTGTTTTCACGTAGAACATAAACAATCAAACTGCTTTGGCGTTTTGTACGAAACTAAGCTATTGCTGATACTTTCGAAAACCCCAAATAAATCCAGCATGATAACATGTATTTTAAAAATTCTTATAAATTTTTAATATGATTTAACCTTAGACCAAAAACCACAATACAAAGCATCTGCCGCAATAAAAAAATAATTATTAAAAAATACTTTTTTTAATAGATATTGCCATAAATATAACAAAAACAAAATAAAAGCTGATTTTCAGAAAAAATGTGTTAAAAATTGTTTTACTATGCAAAAATAAAACTAGATTTACAAATAATAAAAACTTTTTTTCAGAAGCTCTATTACAAAAATACAAAAATTCTTTGCAAAAAATTTGAACTGCTTAAATACGTAATTTTATCAACTACTTGGGTAAAAAATGTTTTTTTGGATACACTTAAAAGTTATATAAAACTATGTTGTACAAAAAAAAAAATTAAAAAGATTTTAAATGTTTAAAATATAAATATTATGAGGTAAATCATATTTTTTGCAATAATACCTTTTTACTTTTAAAATATATTTTTCTTTTAAATAAATATTGTGTTTAATATAAATATTGCTTTCGAAAAAAGGTTGCTGTTATAAAATTTGTTTTCATCAAATAAAGAAATTTTGTAAATAAAAATTTTCTGATTATAAGATATGTACTAAAATGCAAAAACTGCAAACACATAAATATTTTTACAATTATAATATTATGCAGATCTCATGATTAAATATATAACCATTTAACTGTACTATATTGCACCATTAATTCCATGTTTTTATATCCATTTTTTTACAATATACTGTCTCTTACTAAACGGTTTAAATGCATAGAATTACGATATACCTGTCAATGAGATTGCATTTTCTAAACTTTAAATACCATATATATATTAAACCTTTACAAAAAATTTTGACTAATATATTGTTTTTATATTTAAATGATCAATCAGCTATTTTTTTTTTGATTTTGGTAGTTGATATACCTGTAATAAGTGGGTTCTATCATATTGGCAGAATCTATTGGCAGAATCTATTGACAGAATCTATATAGTTAAGGATAAAGCTATGCAAAAATAAAATCTATTATCTATGGCAAATGAAGAAAACAAAACTTTTACAAACCACAAAAGCAATAAAGTTCTATTAACCCTGTTTAAATCGACTTTTTGGAGTATAAGTTGTACTTCAATGCAGCAAAAACAACTATTAATAATGTTAAAAAGTCGTCTAAATCATTTAATATTCCATTTACTGTATAATATTCGTTTATTTAATAATTATAGAGTCTTATCATTTTTTTATATATTGATTAAGTTCTTGAGTATGTATACATAGTCAAATCTATGTTATTTACGAGATTTGGACGAATATAAACAATACAAAAAGCAAATAAAAATAGATAAGTAATACAGATGCAGTAAACAGTCTGCCGAGACACGCTTTTTGTAATTGAATAATGCAAAATTCGTTCTTTCATAGAACAATAATAAATTCTGCCAATTATGAGGACCCCAGTAATAAGCAAGTTTTTTCAGCTAATAAAAAAAACTACTTATAAAAATATATAAATGCTAATATAGAATACAGGTTGTAGATTTGTGTCTACTAAAGTGGTTTTATACATTGCAGGTACTTGATAATATTAAATCACAAATTCGAGCTACAATATTTTTGCAAATTTTTTGTTGTATATGTAAATTTATATGTATTTTTTTTTTATTTTTTATGATCCAGATAGAAATTTCACTATAATCTTTTAATTCTTTAGATGCTTTTTTTGTTGATTTTATTTATTCTATATCTATAAAACATTTTCACTAAAATACATTGCAATCAACGTGGAAATAAAAAAAAGTCACAATACTACAGTGGCGGTCCCAGAGGGGGGGGACAGGCAACAAAAAAATTTGCTCGTACAACAAAAAATATATATTTTTTAGATTGAAAAAACTCTAATAAGATACAAAAAATATCAATTTTTTAGAAACATATTTGTTTAGTATTAGACGGCCAAAAAAGACACCTTTCGTATAGATAATTGTCCACCCATAGATAATTGACCCCTTAAACTGGGGCAAGAAAAATAAAAATCCCCGAACGTTTCAAAGAGTGATAAATTTGGTCTTAAAAGTTGTGATTAAACATTTCCGCTTTTTTTTTGGTTAAATTGTAAATCCGTACTCACTCCCTCCTTGATTTTGTCCAATTTCAATTTCGTGAATTTTAACAAAGAAAAAGCACATAAAGAGCAAAAAAGCAAATAAAAAAGATCAAATTTTGACAAAAAAAAATAATTTTATAATAAAAATGTTAATACTTTACAATGTACATAATCGGACTATTCAAAACTGTCAGAACGACAAAAGTATGATAATATGACAAAATGGTTTTAAAAAATTAAAAAATTAAGCTGATAAAACAAAAAAAAACAAGCATGTAAATATTAAAATGTATTTTGAAATATTTAAATTAAAAAAATAACATAAAAAAGAATTTTTTTACAAAACTCTTACACCTTTTAATTGGGAAACTAACGAAAAGGCGCAAAAAAAGCTAGATTTCTATAAAAAACAAAATACAAACATGTACGCTAATTTTTTAGATAATCTGCAAGTTTTAAAAGGTATAATTATAATTAAATAACAATTAGTTTACCTGACTTAAAATTCATGACCGTATGTTAAAACTAAAAAAAAAAAACAACATATGTATCAATATAATATGAAGGTCGGAATCGCACGTTTTTGTTACTTATTTTGTTATTCAACTACAATTATATATCTCAAACGCCATGCTCTAAATATTTATCGTTTGGATACTATTTGTATTTGATTTTTGAGACCCATAAAATCAAAAATTATAAAAAGACAATTCTACACAAATACGTTTTATATTATAAAAAGTTACAAAAATCTAGCGGCACAATTTAAAATTTTTGTATTTATAATATTCTAAAATCATGAAACCATAGAAAATACATAAAAGATGTTAACTCTTTAAGAGACAAAGAGTTTTTCGTGTAAAAAAATTGCAAGTGACTCATTTTTGAGTCATTTATAAAAATGAAAAGTATATATTAAAAAACAACAACCGGATTCAATTTAACTAAAACGATAGACAAAATTAAAAAAAAATACAATAAAAAAATTAAAAATTAAAACTCTAATATAGGTTTAAAATAAATTATAGAATGTATTTTTTTATCAAAATTGTTTTTGACGCTAAAATAAAATAATTTTGTGTAAAAACTTTTTTTTATGCTATTTTTTGCAATGACTCATATATGAGTCATTGTCTCCTGAAGATTTAATATACTTTAAGAGTAATCAATAGGAGATTTATAAGGACAGCTACAAAGACATATTAATAATATCATAAAAATAATATTGCCGTTAGATGTTCCATTAAAAAAAATTGTTTAGATTTATAGATTCTACGATCTTGCAATCCTATCATTACATGTCTTATATTTTTAGTTTGTAAAAACCGTTACATTAGTTCAGGATCACTTGTAATCTATAGAATCATGCAATAAGATTAAGCAAATACATAATAAATTACATCATTTTTTTAATTACTTTTTGTTCTTAAGCTCTTCTGGCAAATAGTCCAATTTTTGAGTTTTTCTACCCTGCCTACGTTCAAAATTCAGTTATTTTGTTCTTGATTTTTTTTGTATGAAAATGACGCGTATACGCGCAAATTATAAAACCTTTGTATAGACATTGGAATTGTAACCTTTATGGATTTACGTTCATATGCAGAATTGGTATGATTGCCGTCGCGTGGTCTTTTTTTTAACATGCTGTTTTGCTTGGCTATATATAGATTGTTTCAACAGAATACAAAAAGTTATTATATTTAGGTTAAACTTTTGAAGATTATATATCATTGAAAAGCATTACGGCTATGCAAATGGTTTAAGGTAGTTCTTATGTCTAAAAAATGACCAAATCTACATTAAATGTTTTTATAAAAAAATTCATTGGTGCGGATTCAAAGCGTAGTAAAATTTTCACATCTTTGCAAATAGCTATTTTACAAGCTACATTTTAAAAGTTTGGTTTTCTTTTTTTTAACGAACTCACTGTCCAACATTAGACATAAAAAAACTTTGTTAATCTAGCTGGGCGTAGACACCTATACACTTGTTTTAAAAGTAGCAATAAACTTATAAGCGGGCCATAATAGTAATTCAAATAGCTTTTATAAATATCTTATAAAATTTAGAAAAGTGTAGAAAATTATTTAATGCTAAATTTATCTGATAAAGATATTTTTTTTTACAATTATTCATATACACGTTATTTTTATATATTTTTCTATTTTTTGCGCGTATACGCGTCATTGTAGCTCGAAGAGTTAACATAAACACCTGGCAAAAATTAACTGATCTTCGCATTGCATTTAAATTTTTTTTTAGTTGAGTTTTCATAACTAAACCTTACTTATTCTACTATGATTGCAGTTTTAAGTGACTTAAATTATACCTTTTTAGATAGTATGTATATACATACGTAAAAAAAAAATTAAAAAAGTTATAGATTTCTGTTTAAAACTTTGTATGCAAATGTTTGCAGACAGGTAGACTTCTCGAATTATAGTTTATTACAAAATACAATTTTTTGCTAGAGTAAGAATAGATCTTATCCATCTTTTAAAAATCGCGCTTGATTTGTAATAATAAAATACTTTTGCAAATTAAAATAAATACTATGTTTTTCTTAAGTAAATATGATTACAAAAATTGAAAACTAATCAGTCCTAAATTTTAAAGCATTAAGTTGCCCTAGTCGAATAAAGCATAAAATAATTTAGTTAAACAGAAAAAAAAATGCAGTTCCCGAAAAAAATGACGTTTTTGGATGAGCCGTGGAAATTCTTTATCCTTTTATTAAGAACCATTTAAAACCTACTATTTAATTATTCAACCACAACTTATATAGTTGTTCTGAAACATTGCATTGGTATTACCTGAAACTATCTAATCCATTCCATCTTAGACCTATTTGTTGCTGATACCGTAAAACCGGAGTCCTTAAAAATTAGACGCGAATGCGCGCCTAATTTTTAAGGTGACCAAGTCGAGTTGGATTCGATAGGGAGTTCCCTAACAATGATTTCCCGCTATTCGCCGGGCCATATAAATCATTGGTTACGAGAGTGATTCACTCATCGAGGTAACACCTTTTTAGTAGTGTTACCAACAGACGTGTTCCATGACTTTTTATTAAACAGATGACACTTTTGCAAATTTTTGATAAGATGACAATATTTGAACACATTTCAAACGAATTTTATGCATCATATGTCTACTATTTTTTTTGACGCATGTGCGCGTCTTTTGTCGGATTCCGGCTCATTTTTTCGCGCGTATACGCTTTTAATATTTTTATACCTAATCTTTTTTTGCAAGTATACGCGACATTGTAGCTTAAAGAGCAAAAGAAATAAAAAAGCGGCGTATTATACCATATTACAAATCAAAAAATATAAAAAAACAAATAAAATCTATTGCAAATGTATGTTACGCAAGCCAATATTGCGTAGTATAAAATTTGTCTTCGTATCAAATGTTGCTATTTACATTAACGAAATCAGCAATATAATACATTTTTCTAACATGGATTGAAATCCTTAGATTTTAAAGGTTACAAAGAAATCATGTATAAAAAGTAGGGATCGTAGTTTTTACTATACGGTATAGTTCTATACGTATAGTAAGTGTATAGTAAAATTACTATACAGTGTATAGTGTTTTTATCTTTTCATTATTATTTTTTATCTTTTCAATTTTAAAAACAAAACTCAACGTTATCAGAACCTTCTGCTTTGAGATGTCTATATTTTAATAAATTCATGTAAGGTTAGGGTGACCTGTTAGCTTAATGAAAAAAAAGTATACCAGAAAAATACAAATTAAAATAAGTAAAATAGTAGAAAGATACATTTCTATTAACTTTCTGCGTGTTTAATGTATGCGTGATACAATAAAGTAGGCAAAACACATAAATATAGATTAAAAATACCTATATCTAGTAAAAAATACCAGTAAAGTTTATTATTAAATAAGCAAATGCAGATCAAGTGCATAAAGCTTATTACAAAGGTAACTGTAAAACGTTAAAAGGCAAAAATTAAAGGATCTGTGGATTGTAGATATTTTAAGTAGCGATCTAAACAAAAATTTATTTATCCAGGTTTATTATACAAACTATATAGCACAAATGTAGCATCAATAGATTTTGACTTAGAATTTATACCAATTTGCAGTCTAGAATTCTATGCCATTTTTTACTTGGTAATAAAACAAGTACATTATTTTTAAATACTCTCTGACAGCCAAAATTGTAAAAATAAAAATCGATTTGATTGTCATAGAAGACCCGTTTTAGAATTTTGTACTTGTATTTGTATTTTGCGTTAAAACAATGTGGTGAAAACTCTATGGGGTAGAAATGTAAAACAAACCATTTTATACACTTTCAAGCGTATTAAATGACACAAACTTTTCGATTATTTGTTTTGTAATCAAATAAGCTTTTTCTGCAATATTGTTTTCCAAGTTTTAGCTTCTTATGGTTATTTAAGATAAAAAAAATATATATTTACTATACACTTACTATACACTATACGGTATAGTGTACGTACATGTATAGGTATCTCATACTATACCGTATACTGCTAATCACTAATAAAAAGGTATCAGTGATTAGCAAGGTATTACGATTAAAAAAGCAGTAATCTATTATGTAAAAATCATTTTATATTTTTTTTTTGTTGGTTATTAAAGGCTTTTAGAAATTATTATGATTGTACAAAAATGACAAAAACCATAAAAAAATTATGATTTGTTGCATCAATTCGTTAATTATCAAGTTGTTAAAATGCATAAAAAAAGATTAGAGAAAAAGTTTTACAAATTACACTATATTCGAAAAAAAAATTATTTAAAAATAAAAAAGGCAGTAAAAAGGCACCAAAGCGGAAAGTAATTCACTACGAAGATTTTATAGAAACATTTAATTTGTGGCATGATGACCCGTCATCTGATCATCAAGAAGTAATGCAACAGTTGAAAAAGCTATAAGTTTTTATATCTGGCTAAAAGAGACCGCTTTTATTTATACATACATATTATCTGGTAAGATTGCCAAATGTGCCATCCATTTTAAAAATGATTAGAAGTTACATCATATACCTGTTGAGGGTACATCTGAATTAATTAGGGGGGTTTGTTAAGTTAGCAGTTCATGCAGATCCGATACTGGATATATTCATGGTTGCATTCTAACTCTATATTGTAGTTTAAGACGGCTGCCTTTCAGTAAAAGATATAGCACATGTACAGTTTCTTTTATTATAACCGTAATATTGCGCGTGGTTAGGGATCTGTTTAAAACAGTCGAATACAGACACTGAATCATACTATATAGTTACAAAATACATTAAAAAAATTGTTGTCAATAAAACATCTAACTTCTAGTGCAGACCATCAGTTAAAAATTTTTCAATTAAAAGCTCTAATCGAAAGCTTTGCCGTCAACTTAAAAAATGTATAATTATCTATTATGATAATTTAAAGAGTACTTTACAACAATAACTTTTGCTTAGAATAAAAAAAAAAACAAAAGTACTAAATTTTCATCATTCATGTTGCGTTTGAACATCTTATTCTAACTTCAATTAGAGATTTGAAGCAGCATCAAAAAATAAGCAATGGACGCCTACAGCAAGAAATAGTGAAAACGAGTAAAACTTGATTAGATTATATTATAACAGCCCAAGAAAAACAAACAATAGATTATAACAAGAGAAAAAAATAATCAAATTTTACAAAAGAGAAAAAGGTTTTCGCTTTTAAAATGCAATTATTATGTTTTGGACGGCGATAAGCTTGCTTAAGGCAGTGTTTTTTAAGTTAAATTTTTTTATACCTAAATGATCCAGAAAACTATTAAAGGATTCATTAAATAATAAAAGCAACTTGACAATAAAAACTAAAGTGTAGATATATATGCAGACAGCAGTGATGATCCAAAAGAAAGAACTAAAAGAATTCAAGGAAACAATAAAATAATTCATATAAAATGAGTGATATTTAATCCAAAAAAATATACATATCATACAAACAACGACTAATGATTACGGAATATATGATAAGAATATTTGCAGCAACTTTATATGTATAGGCAAAAATAAAATATCCTCGAATCACTAATACAATTAATGACCTGATAAAAATAATAGGTAATAAAAATTACGAATGTTTTAGTATATTTGAACTATAAACTTGGTTATCAACTATCTTTTGTAATGACACATGGCTATCATAAGGTTTATAAACATTTATGTTTTCTTCTTTTTTTATCTCGGTATTTTACTTCCCAGGCTCATTTTTGTATATTTCAATTTTCTGTAAATCCATAAGGGATCCAAAAATAAAAAAAAACATGCTAAAAGAATATATTAAGGGGTCGCCCTGCTCTAAGGTATCACAAAAATTATGTAATTTTCAAGGTGAAAAGGCACAACATATATAGGATTAGTACTGATAAAAATGGTTGGATATATGGGTAGCGCGCGGCTTTATTTTTTCTACGCGGAGACAAAGGCATAAAAAATTTTTTTTCGCATTACATATGTTTTGGTTGTATGTTTTTACAGTTTACCCCCTATAGAAGACACTCCCTTAAAAAGGCAATTTTGGGATGCTGCTCTAAATGCAAGTAATAAATACTATAGTAAATAATTCAGGATGCATTTTCTTTTGTTTTATCACGCAGTCGGATTTAAGTGTAATTCCTTACCATTATTACTAGTTATTTATGGTAATTGTTTCCTTGCATATGGAAAGAAGAACAGTTTAATAGAAGAACTTTCTTATTAAGAAACAGAAAGAGAAATTTCCAAGCGAAATCTACAACGGGATGCAGAAAACAGATATATGCACTAAATTTAACATTTAAGAAGAAGTTACTATCAAAACAAAGAGAAAGGCATTGGGAGTCAGCGTGCAAGCACGACAGTGGGCCCTTGTCGCAACAGCCCAGAAAAATATATTACCAACAATTCAGGGCTTGATATGAAAAAAGAGGCGGAAATAATTATCAACAAAAAATAGACACCAATATGAATGACGAGGAAATTCTATATTTTAAAAGCGGTTTTTTTTTAAAAATGCAGATCACTGCAAGTAAGAAGGAATGTATGGCAAAACAAGAGCAAAATGATAACTTATCGTCTGAAATTAATACAGGAGATTTTGCAGTTACAACTAAAAAGAAAGTCTATAAAATACCCCTATATCACAGAATCAAAAAAAACATATATAAATATATTTGCGATAGAACTTTCGGATTTTTTATCGGTTAATACAAGAAGAAAGGAAAAGGAATCCTCTATGTTAATATAATACAAGTGTAAAATTTAAAAGTAAGTAATACGTGGTTATATAGATTATTGTACACATAAAATGTAAATCTTGTTTAGATATGTATAAATTCAGGATCCGCAGATTGTTTTTAAAAAATTGAATTGACCAAGAAATGTGATTTAAAGATGTAAAATTTGACCTCGCCGACGATTATAATTTTGTTTAAGCAAAGCTGTTTTACAAAAGTTGCCTAAAAACACATTTAAATAATATTACAAGTCTAAAAACAGGCAAAATACTAAACATTGAACGCATAACGCTGTTTGTTACAGTCAGCTGATCAGGGATAAAATAAATAACATTTTAATAAGAAATTTGCCACCCCTAGGTACCTAAAAGAATTTAATCTGACGGTATTAAGCATACCTTATAACATCAAGACACGAAGTGGGTTATTAGAAACATTTAGAAAACGTTTATTACTAAAAGGAACAACAGATCAAAAAACGAAAAAAGAGTGATTTTATTAACAATGAGTAGATATAGATTCCATCAAATCGACAACCTAAAAAAATTTTCTTTGTGTTTGGGCCGCCATGAATAGTATCTATGTTGCAACCAATTAACCCTGGCATTTTATAAACTGTAAAATCATAATATAAGAAATATTTTTAAATATAGTTTTAAGTAATTTTATAACCAGTACATGTATATACAATAAACAACTCAATATTATACAGCAGGGTAACTAATAATAACTGCCTGGAACCCAGTTTCATATAGCACAATAGTGATTTACTGACAGAAGATAAAACCCTATATGATAATTCATAATTCTGCCAAAGATGCAATAAAAAACGAACGAGTTATAATTTTACAATCGACCGTGCAGCTTATAAAAGAACAAGTGTATCATTTCGGATTCATAGACTTGCATGATTATTTAGAGGACGATAACAAGTCTAACATCATGAACATTTTATATCTGGTAAATAAAGTCAAAGCCAGCTTCCACTACAAAAAAAAAAAAAATAAAACATCAAAGATACCGAGTTGAGATCTGCATTGTAAAAAGTGAATGATATATTTAAGAAAATACATCCAGTGCACTATAGTATAATAATAAAGCTGGAAAATATTATTGATGAAAATATTGTAAATAGAATGTAAGTACTTAATTCGCGAGTACAAAAGCATCCCGTAGTCTGTTTGTTTAAATCGTTTTTATATGCACTATTAAACAGGACATACCTGCATAAATGTTTATTAATCTAATCAAAAAATATATGAATATCATTTTAAGTATTTTCTGGGCAAAAATGTCTTTGTGGTTACTATTACATATCCCTTTACTAAAGTGCCATCTTTTATAAAAAATAAGGGTAAAATTCATTTCAGTGCCTTCTTGAGGAGTAACACTGTATATTAAAAAAATGGAACATATTGTATTTTTCACTATAGGAAAAATCACTATAGTGAAAATTTATCTGCGTGGAACATGTTTCATTTTTCACTATAGTGAGAATTCACCATAGTATAACTCTATATCCTATTTGAGGGCGCATCTTTCGCTATAGCGAAAAAAATGGACCCCGCCCTTAACGTACTTTTATTCTTAATTCGGGTTTCAATTAAAGCTTTCATTCATAATTGATACTATAAAACTCCGTTTGCGTAAATCACAAAAATATACATGTAGCTTATTACCAAGCTATACTATCCTTTACTATTGGTAAAGACGTACTATAACAGTGCCAACTTTTAAAGCCAAAAATAATGCACCAAAAGAGAAGCTATAAAATAAAATATGGCAAACATTAAAAACTAAATTAGATGAGGCGCTAATGCACTTTAGATGTCCCCTTTTGGTGCGTCAAAATTCTCATTAAAATAGGGGGTAAAATAAAAATTATTGGTTCAATGTGAAGAAGAGCAAACGTTGCTGCCAAAATTTAAGCGACCAATAAACGTTGCATTCTCCTTTTTATTGTTAATATTTCAACCATGAATGTTGATTTTTTTTGTTACTTTTTCACTAATTCAATCTAGAATGTTTGGCAAATCTCTATCATTCAGCACATTAGACCATGATAAAAGAAAATTGTGCTCATTAATTATAAGTTCATGTAAGTAAACAGAGTTTTTTGATTTAAATGTGTTTTTTATTATATGTTTATTCATTTTTCTTTTCGAATCTTTGGGTTGAATGGTGATCTAATTGTTAACTTTTGCTAATGCATGCAGCAAAAATATCCTATTTTTAGTTGCAAATATTGTGTTTTTCTTTTTTTACCCCTTTATTTCGCCTTCACTTCCACTCCCAAAAAGGGGACATCTAAAGTGCACTAGCGCCATTAGATGATATCCATGTTTGATGTTTTTGGTGCTTTTTTGAGCATTAGATTGTACCCCCATAAATGTTACAAATAGCAAAAAAGTCAATGATATATGCCTAAAATGTGCTCATTTTTATTAAAATGATTAATTTTCATTCATTAATCATTTATGATTTTAAATACGGGTTTAAATACACATTTATATTTATCTATTCAAAAATTGGTTCCCACCAAAAATTTGGCTCTGCTCTACTACACCTTTACCATCCTATTTGTTTTATTTCTTCCAGTTTTTATCTCTACTCAAGTGCATTTTGTTTCATTTTCTTTGATCTTCTTTTTTTTCAAATTAAGCATCATGGATTTTCCATGATTTGGTAAATAAATAGGAAGATGAAATGAGATAAAAGAAAAGTATTTACTGCAACTGAGTTTACAAAAGTGATTTATTTTACAATCTATTGTGATATCGTACATTTTTTATTGCTTATAAGTAGGCCTTGTATAATCAACCGGCAAAAAGGGGGTAAAAAAACCGGAAACCGGTCGACTTTGACCGGAAAAAACCGGGATGCCCCTTTTTAGGGCAATATTTTTTTATAAATGCCGGTCAAAATCAACCTGAATCGACCGGGTAATTTATTTGTTTTCGGGGGCACCTGGGATATTTTCAAATACGAAGATTTAAAAAAGAAATACAACACATACAAAAAAATAAAAAAAACGTTTTATTAAAATAAATAAATAGAAGCATCTTTATATTCTCCATAGTCAACGAATGCCTAGTATCTGATAGAATTGTCCTGTATGTATGAAAACTTCTCTCAACAGAAACACTTGTAAGAGGCACAAAGTATATATTTTGTCAGATTCCAAACAACTAAGGACACTATAGTTTGTAAAAAAATCAATATCACGATCTTTATGAAGGGAAACAATAAGATAAACTTTAAATCATCGAAAAATTCTTTCAATTTCTTCATTTCATTTAAATATTCAATTTGTTTATTTACCGATAACCCGTCACTTTCCATAAGCTTAATCACGGCTGGAAGTTTTCTAAAACCATAACAGTAGTTTAGTTGATTTACAACATTTGTGGATATGTATTTTTCATAAATCCCGACGGTATAGGATTTTTCAATTGTTTTTATGTACTCCCCTATAATCTGATAATTTTCATATATAAATTTAATAAATTCAATCCACATCCCCCACCTAATTAAAATTGAAAATTTTGGCAAATTTAAATGTGTTATTTTTGTGAATGAAGAACTGTTATTTTTGTTGTTTTCTGTAGAATGTTTTAAAAATGCTACAATTTCATCAAGTTCTTTGCAATTATTTCTGATTTTTTCCGCCACATTATGAAAACAGTGAACTAAGCAACTGACATATTTCATTTTTGGGTAAAGTTCTTTTAATAAGCTTCCAGTTTTTATCATGTTAGGAGCTTGATCACTTAAAAATATTTTTTGGCCAATTTACCCCTAAAAATTCATTTAAAGAAGATAATAACTAGGCCTCTAACTTTTGAAGGCGGAATAGGGGGGTAGAAAATTCAAACGCCTTCATAAATGAAGGCAAATAGAAGGC